>WYDF02000001.1:294169-306685 GCA_009867245.2 Adranes taylori
GACCAGGAAGAAGACGCAACTCTTGGCTTAGGAACCTACGACAATGGACAAATATGACCTCCATAGAATTATTTAGATAAAATAAATAAAATTAATTAAATATAAATAAAATTAAATGGGCAAATGTAATAGCCAACGTCCTTAAGGATAAGGCACCCTAAGAAGAAGAAGTCAAAAAGGAAAAAAAATATGATCCCGATTTGATAAGAAGAAAGCTGTAACAATATTCGACATTAACATCGTCATTTGATTTTTGTCAATGGGTTAAATATTTATACAAATTTCTATATTAAAAAAATTAACTATTCAGCGACGCCCCTGAAAGGGTTAGACAACCGAATATCCTGCTTGCAAAAGAGGGTAGCAAAAGTGTTAAATTTTTGTCGTTGACAATACGAAGACCAAGGATTCACGCATAAAGCAACGTGCCGTATAGGAGCAGCAATATCATTGCGACTGCCTGCAGTCGTATTTTGCGGGATTCCATGAAACTTTCATACGAAATAAAATAAAATCCTGAAAGTAGCGACTAGATACGCTAAAAGTGAAAGAATCAGAATGCCTCTATATATGTATAAACTATATACTACATATACAAGTATATATTTAAACGTATCGTTTTTTCTTGCATTACGGATACTATAAATCCTTCGAGATTCTCAATCTTTTGATGCTTTATGTGACTAAATATAAAAGAGTACAAAAAGAAGTGTTCTTAGGTAATAAACATTATTGCTCAAATACTTAGTTTTGATTCCAAGAAACCGCTGACTAGGATAATAGACGCATTGTAAAAAGATTTAATAAAATATTTCCGTTTCATTTTATAGAATTTGCAATTTATATTTTAAAGCCAATGTGATTTATTAGATTTTAATTAACATAGTATTCTAACGTTTGAGTTTACCTACGCCAATTCATGAATATTCCATAAAAATAAAAAATTAGTATTGCAACTTCCAAATATTCACAAAAATTTATAAGTACATTTTAAAAATAAAACTAATGAATTCTTATCCAATAAAAAAATTATCTCTCGTGTACAATTATCTATACGGCGCACCTCCTCGGCCCCAATTGTGGACCCAAATAATTTAAAAATCCATCATAACAATCATTCTAAATATAATTTTCATCATATTGAATCACTAGTATTACATCTAACACTTGTCAACATATCTTGTCGATAAAATCATTATTGCAATGTTTGTTATATTAATTACAGCTTTTAAAAAGGTTGTAAGCAATATAATGCTTACACACGTACACCCTACAAAAATAAAATAAAATAAAGGTAATTTCTAGTTCCTCAAATCAGTTTTACTATTATAACGTTGCAGTGTCAAACAATCATCACGCCGATTGCCCCACCGAATCTGCGCCCAGTAGAGGATGACTTAAATGTTCGCTATGCTAAATCCCTTGTTACAAGGCGAGACGAACCGTCTTTCAAAGTCGCTTCTTTGAATCTGCGATAAGTTGACCATATTGTATAACATTATTTAGTTTTACATGTTTTTGAAACTTGCAATTAATATAATTGCTGCTCGTAGCCTTCCATAATCATTACATCTTCCATTCGTCCATATTTCGTAATAGTATCTCTAGTAGTGGTTTCAGATTATCATCACATAGTTCGTAATGTACAGTTTGTTTTCACCATCTCTTCCTGCAATGACATTTATCCATATAATTATGGCAGTGGTATTCCTCGCTAAGTATCTCTGTATGTATTTCCTTTAAACACTTTGTCCTTTATCTGTAACTTCTTATTCTAGTCTTCAGTAAAAATAGTCAGTACTACTTGTCAGTAAATCTGATACATAAGTACTAGAAGTCTCTATTATGAAATAAATAAATTTGAAATCAATGAAATTTATAAGAAATTCCTCGATTTAATATAAACAGCACCCTATTAAGATCGTTCAAATTTTTTTCATAAGGGTGTTTCACATTATTCCGTAACGCATTATAAAGCTTAGGGGTCCACAACCCTATACCCGCGGGCACCATTGCGCCCTCTGACCATTTTACTTGTGCCTGCCGCTGTGCGAACATGATAAAAAGAATATTCAAGTTTTCAATAAAATGTTATGAAAAATATAAATAAAATTAATATTTAGTAATTAATGACAGAAATATAATCGAATTTGTTCAAGAATAATTATATCGTTATAATTTTCTAAATAATAATTCTTTCCGCGACAAATAATAATTCTTCCAGAAGTCTGTTAAAATAGCATTAGCTCTTATGGGTGTAGTTTGGGTTGCCTCTCCGTGCCACTCCCCCTTCAGTATGAACACTTCTGTAATAACGCCGTCTAGTAATGAGATACTTGATGGAAAAATTGCTGAATTAATATAGGAGTGTCCTAGAGGTGGCTACGTAATGTTTACTCGCGTCGGTGTGCTTGCTGGGGTTAACTAGGTTAGTTTGCGCTGTGTGATTAACTCACATTCGACGTATGTTCTTTAATTGTTCTCAGTTTTTAAATACTTTGTTATTTTAACCCCAAAATGAGTGGATCAAATAAAAGATAACGAACCTACAGTTTTAACACTGACTGGGAGGAATCATATTGTTTCCTCTATTTTAAAGATAATTGTGTTTGGTTGTTGTGCGGCAATAGTGTTGCAGTGCCGAAAAAACAAAAAAACATAACGTTGAACGACACTTCCAGATAGTCCATGCCACTTTTAATACGAGCTATACACTTAAATCTGAATTAAGAAAGAAGAAAATAAATCAACTAAAATCAAACTTGTCTGCTCAACAGTCGGTTTTCGCTAGGCCTGTAGTAAATTGTAAAAATGCTATTTTAAAAAAACTATTGCTCCTTTAAAAATTTCTCACCTGCTAGCAAAGAAGATAAAGTCATTCCAAGATGGTTAGTTCTTAAAAGAAGCATTTCCGACTGGCACCGATTGCTTATTTCAGGGATTTCCAACAAAGGTGAGATTATGTCAGCAATATAAAACTTGTCAGCTAACAATTGTCAGCTAACACCGTCACAAGAAGAATACATGCCATTTCAAAGGACATAAAAACTAAATTAAAGAGTGACTTGGAAATATGTTACTGGTTCTCACATCAATTTGACGAGCCTACAGATTTATCACACACAGCATAGTTAGAAGTTATGGTGAGAATGGTATTTCGTAACTTTACTGTCAAAGAAGATCTACTGAAATTATTACCCATGAAAGGACGAACAACAGGTGAGGATATGTATAACACATTTAGAACATATCCAACGTCGACAGATATGCCTTTGGACAAGCTGTCTGCGATATCAACTGATGGAGCATCAGCAATGGTTGTTAATATCAATGGATTTGTTGCCCTTTGCAAGAAAGATAAATCATTTCCATTATTGTTGTGGTATTATGCACCAGGGAATTTTGTGTGGTAAAATACTACCCTTCGGACATGTCATAAAAATAGTCACAAAAATTGTCAACTCTATTCGAGCAGCGCCTTTGCAACACTGCCTTTTCAAGCCCTTATTAGAAAATTCTGATCCTGATGTTATTCTACAATGAAGTACGTTGGCTCAGTAAAGGCAAAGTGCTTGCAAGATTTGAAAATTTAATTGAATTTAAAGAAATAAAAAATTATCTCAATACCAAAAAACAAAATTTTGTTGAACTAACAAAATTTTGCTGGCTGGTGGATTTGGCCTTAGACATAATGTTATTTATTTTATATTTCCTATAACCTAAGAAATCTATTTAAATAACAATTTTATTGAAACCTGCACAAAATAATTTATATAGAAGAATATTATTACACATTTTGTCAAGGTATTTAATTTTAACAAATGATTACTTAAAAATTAATTTTGATATACGAAGAAATTCAAATAAAAATAAATTATATATTTGTAGATCAGCATTTAATTGCAATTTCCAAATGTTTTATAATAAAAAATGCCTATTTAATTCATATTTCCCATAACCTAAGAAATCTATTTAAATAACAATTTTATTGAATCGTGCGCAAAATAATTTATGTAGAACAATATATTTTCACATTTTGCCAAGGTATTTAGGTTTAACACATGATAACTTAAAAACTAATTTTGATATACGAGGAAATTCAAATAAATATAAATTATATATTTGTAGATCAGCATATAATTGCAATTTCCAAATATTTTATAATAAAAAATGCTTATTTATTGCATATTTCTCATAACCTAAGAAATCTATTGAAATAACAATTTTACTGAAACGTGCACAAAATAATTTATATAGAAGAATATTATTACACATTTTGTCAAGATATTTAATTTTAACAAATGATTACTTAAAAATTAATTTTGATATACGACATAATGGAAAAATTGAATTATTTAAACTTGGAGCTGCAGGGAAAAGGCAAACATTTAGCTGAAATGATAGGGTCTGTAAACTCGTTTGAATCTGAACTGGTTTTGTGGATATCACATTTGCAGAAGAAGTCACTCGTGCATTTCCCAAATATGGAACAAATGATAGGGGACGGTGACACTGACTTGTCATCATTTGTTATCAACCTTCAATTAGTCCAAGGCCAGTTTGAAAATCGATTTCAACAGTTTAATATCATCGAGCCAATGGTCACCCTTTTTATCAATCCTTTTACTTGCCAAGTAAAAGTAACCGAAATAGCTACATACATTGCAGAGCTTATTCAAGTAAGGACAGAAGAATTGGAGCTAGAAATTTTGGATCTTCAGAACGACATTGTCCTAAAATCCAATGTATCAGATGAGAACTTGTGGAATATAGTTGACAGAAATAAATTTCCATTCTTGAAAAGATCAGGATATACAATAAAATCGTTTTTCGGTTCCACATAGTTGTGTGAATCATTGTTTTCGACAATGAATACCATAAAATCAAAGTACAGATATTGACCTACAGAAGACATCTTGACGATTGCTTACGAGCAGGAATATCATCATACTCTCCTAATTACGAAGCAATTGCCAATTAAATGAAATGCCAACGATCACATTCAGATTTATATATTTTATAAAGAATACTATTATTTACTACTTATTATTTATTTTACATAAAAATATAAACAATAATTTTTATATTTTATAATTATATTTGTGGAATTAAATATTTTTTTGTGCATTATTATTCAACTGTAAATTTACATTGAAAAAATAAATGATGCCCGCCGCCCAACCGGCATTCTAGAATGTGCTCTTGGGTGCAAAAAGGTTGGGGACACCTGGCTCAGAACAATTATAAAATACACCGGTCTCACATAATGCAGAATAGTGTTGCGGGTATGTAAACAAGTTTTTTTTGTCTGGTACTATTGTTATGTGCATAATTGACGCATTTCCAAAATCGCAACTAGGGTTAGTAGTTTTAACGAGATAATAGGTACCTTTATTAATCTTTGAAGTTATGCAGTATGCGGATTACTTTCTTTTGCAGAACTAACACTCTTTGTAGATTGTATTTAACAGCATCTCTCCCATATATACCCATAAGACATAATGGTATAAAAATAATTAGAAAAATGCAGTAACTTGACCACGCCACAGCTTCACAGCTATAGTAAAAACATGCAGCTTTTAATGTGTAAGATATTCAGCTTAAATTAGTGGACAAGGAATCTACCTGTGTTATCCATTTCATATTTTAGTCTATATAGATATTTAATAATATTGAGAGGTATACTTGTGTTAAACCTTCTTGACTACAATAATGAACTTTGATAGCCTATAAGTTTGAAATGAGATAGAAACACTTTTTTCCTTATTAATATGGATTGAATTCAATGCACGCCATCGTAACAGTATGTTGTATGTAGTATATATTTTCTGAAAGGTTTCTCTATTAGATGATCCAAAATAATTGGGTAAGAATCGTTAGCGTAGGAAGGAAGGAATGTAAAAGTTTGGTTGCTGAAAACACATCACTGTATAAATCTTAAAAATAGGATGGAGCCGATATGAAAACCCTGCGGAACTCTTTTGGATACTTCTTTATCATAAAACCGATAGTTATCTATTTTTCTGTATGTAGGGGATATGAGGAGTGAAATCGACGAGACCGGTCTATTTGACCAAAGATGGTGTTCTAGTGTTGTAATAATTATGATGCTATCGAGAGGTATGCGGATGGTACAAATGACTTTTGAACATGGATATATTTGTGAAAATGAAATTATGGTGGAAAACTAATATTTCAGAACTTATTGATATAGATGAAATTATTAACAATGAAATTTAAATGCCCGAAAATCAGCAAAACACTGAACATTACTATGTAGGAAAAGAGAGTGTTACATTCTGGAATGTGCACCCATTTTAGAGTCAAAATATATTTCAGCTACAGGCTGAAATATATTTTTAGCCTGTATTAAAATGTTACAGGCAAAATATATTTCAGCGCATACCTGGACCAACTCATAATCATTTAAAAGATCAACTCGAGGTTTGTGAATATGTTTTTTTCTTTCGATACTGCACTCATGGGAGGGAGGGTGTGGGGTAGTCAAATCGCACCTTTTTTAGATTCATCCGGGGAGAAGTATTGTTCGTTGTTTTTGTATTTATTTTTGTGTTTCCTTTGCTATCTTGTTTATCCTTGTTTTGTTTTTTGCTATCTTGTTTTTGAATTGAGTTTTGCATTGGCAGTTTTTAGTTCTGCTGAATATATTGATTTAATGCGATTAAAAGTTTTAATTAATTAATGACGAAAGGTGAGAAATAGAAATAGGAGAGGAGGAAGTAGAAGTGAGTAGTTTAGTTTACATATTATTTTATATAACTTTATAATACAGAATATTTAAAAGTGAAAATATTTTTATTTTTACTCTGAACAACAGAACTAGAAACCCAGCTTGAAAAGAGCTAGCTACTTATTTTGAACTTGATGTGCCAAAAACAAAAACATACATTCTTGTTATCTGATCTTACGTTAAAAATAATACACACTACAATGAGTGTGTGTTTGTTTTATTAGGTTTTATTCACTGAAAATATAATTTTATTCTTTGTCTCTGGGTTTCAATATAAAAGGACGAATACTAAAAATTCAAATCTTAGGATCCCTCTACTTTGATCACAAATGCTTAACACCTGAAATACTCCGCATGCCATTTCGGATTGATTGTACGATTTTCTTTCAGTACAGGGTCCGAGGAAAGTCTTGTTACCAATTCGAAATGCCATAACTTATATATTTGTTGAATCTTTTATTCCAAATTAACACAAAATATCAAAAATAGAATGTGTTCAATGAATTCTGCTCATTGGTTGATGGGGTTAGCTTTTACTTACATTATGGCTTGCACTCTGAGAATTAAGGACCTGTATCCTGCATAAACGTGTCGCAGAGGGATCTTTGCCCATTCGCTACTAAAACCATTTTCATCTACACCACATTCTCATTTACGCATCCACACTCTCATATCATTTAGTCGACACTCCAGCCTCTAATCTACGCCAAAGGGAGAAACAAACGCTTAGGTCACTTTGACTCGATGAATCGGTGCTGAGTATTGTTGGAATGTAAAAACTTCCGAATTGCTTACGTACCCAAAATAAGGAGTAGATCTGTCAATATCTATTTTTCACCTTCCAACTAACTTTTTGTTCGTAAATGTGCCACGTTTGTGCAAAAACCATCTCCATTGCTCTTTCTAGATGGCGAACTTTTTGAATCTTGTATGCCCTTAATTGAAGTTCATTGTTCAGAACTCCAATTGGATATTTACAAATTTTTGCCATTTGAGTCGCACTGTATTGTGGATCTCGTTCAATTTAACTCTTCACTTTTCAGACAATTTTATTGCTTGTTTCCGAGGTTTTTTTGACGTTTTTTGATCCCCAACGCTGCCGGTATCGTTGTAACGCGATAAGGTGCAATACACAAATATTTTTTTTGTTCACTTTCAAGTGTTGCTAGTTGTAAATTTCCAACCGAATAGGGTGCAATCGCACAGGTACGTTTTAATACCATTATTGAAAAAATGAAATATGCGCTTTGGAAAATAATGCTTTTGCATGCTTATCAACAATAACATGAAGTCTCATTTTCAATGCGCTGTCATTTGCAGTTTGACTGATACACCGCATTAGCCTACCATTCTGTCAGCATTAGCCTATATATACAGCATTAGCCTACCATTCTGTCAATTTCTTCGCACTCGTTACATTTCCGATAGATATAAATTATATAATCCTTCACTTAAGGCCAATGCTTGACTCACTTTTCTCTCAACCTTAAACCATTCCGATTCATTTTCTACAACCCCCGCTCTAACATTCTTTTATTCGTTTTTTATATAGTCCATTTTTATATAGTCCATTTTTATATAGTCCATTTTATATAGTCCAAACAACTGATCTTTCCTTCAAGCCGGTCTAATGTTTATTTGAGTTGCATCTATAAATGAATAATCACTTGTCTTACCCATAGAGAAACAGGTTTTACCGATATACCAATAAATACATAACAACCAATTGTCTCTCCTAAACTGTCCTTCTAATATTTGAATTACACAAAGCGTCTTCAGATATATTTGTTGTAAGGTAAGTCGACATTTCCTTCGAAGACAGGGCATAACGTCAATTATGAATTTAACTTTCTTATCTTGTGAGTATTCGTATTATAATAAAATTTACTGTGAAAAGGGTATTTATTCATCAATTACACTTTTGGCTCGTAACAAGATGGTAGTCAAGTTACTGTGGAGCCTACCGCTGGATTGACGCAAGCTGAGTGAAAAACACGTGTCAAAAACTAACTAGTAAATCTCTTTATAAATAATTAACAATAATTTAATAACAATTAATTGATAAACTTGATTTCTGGTACTAAGCATCAGAAGATATAGTTACACATATAAAATAATATGAACGTGATGTAATGTCACAATAAATTGATCATACTATAGATGCTATTTCTATTCGCACGTTATAATGTGCAGGTAAATTTAGTATACATGCAAAATATGTATCAACTTGACCTTATAAGTTTTGTTGTACCTACATAGTACATTTACACATATTATGTTTTTGATATTAAACGAAATTGAATGTTTATTAATTTGTTTAGTTTTGCAAATTTGCTCAACTAATATTAAATATCTTTAATCAATTAGAATTTGATGTATATTAAATTGAGATGAAATCTTAATATATCAAATAAACTTACATATAACACATACATATAAATAATTTTAACAACTTGTAAATCCTATAGGCTTTTTTTGTGCCTGGAAAGCTGTGAAATCATTATTTGAGATATATCAGGGAGCATCGGATCTGGGGTCCCGATTATCCAAATTTCTCGCTGAATAATATTTTCATATTAACAATATCAAAATATTTAATAGAATGTTAAGTGATAGCATTGTGGAGTATAATGAAATCATCCTCGCATTACCTCGTTGTTTTGTAGCTTAATGTTGTATTTCACTAAAGCAAAGTAACATCATATTATTTTTATAATTTAAAAAATATATATTTTTTCATTTTCATGACTTGAATTTTTTTATGTTTTAAGATTACGTAAGATTACTTAAATCAGGAAACTGGGTGAAATATTGTATTTCTTTACGAAAAGAAAGAGAACTCAAAAAGTATTCTAATTTTTTGTACACGTCTGAAATTTTTTCAAGCTGCATTTCTTTCAAAACTATTCTAATGTAACTTAATATAAATATCAAAATGATGTACGCGATTTCTGTGAAATTCTGGTCAAGCGATGAATAAAACAAACTAAAACCGTAATAGTGTACAGCCCGTCAATTAATGGAAAATCGGTAGCGGTGTTACAACGGACTTTACAGCTCTTTACGGAAAAAATTACAGCTCCCTCGACTTAAAAATATAGCCCATAGAGAATGTGAAATGTTATCAAATTCACTATCCTTTTTATTTAAAATTTTTTTCCGAAAAATAAACCGGGATTGAGTTATATGTCCTGCAGTAGAATTTAAAATAATGAAATTTTCTATTTCATTGAAATCTTCGAAATTTGAAAAAAAATCATGAAATATTATCGGCTCGATATTAGTGTATGAATCGATATAATGGTGAAGAGGGGCGGGGGGTCCCATTGTTTCAGAATAATATTTAAAGGATAAACATTTGGAAATCTTGGAAATGCGTCCTTACTTGCGTTGCTTTGATTTACATTTTTTTTACGACTGTATGGAAAGTTGAAGAGTAGATCCCAGGCACATAACTGAAACGCGTATGCCATTATGTTTCGGAAAAGTTGTGAAAGAAAATTGAGCAACCTCTAGTTTATGGGTTTAAAATTTTTTGAAATTTTTAGAAATTTTCATTTCAATGAGAAAAAACATTACTTTTAATATTATTTTTACGGGGCATTTTTAGCCATTTATATTCAGTTTTCTTGAACAGGTAGAGATGATACCGTGAAATTTCACATTTGTAGTGTGAAATTTTTAGTGTGGATAATAGTTTATATGTAAATCTAGTTTTGTACTTTTTTTTTTATAAAAAAGCCAGTCAATAAATATTTCGGCTCGCTGCTTTCTGCACTTAATACTAATATCGTGGAAAGTATAACAGATGAGCAAATTTTGCATACATAAGATGGTGCAGAATTTATTTTAGACAAATCCCATATAATACTGAAACTTCTAAATGTTCTGAGATCAAAACTGTGAACGGTTCAAACACTTGGTTCACCCCAGTTTTCAAAAAATCTTACCTGTCTTTAAAGCATATAAAATTTTCAAGCATCATTATATATGGAAAACTTGTCCTATTCTTTAAAGCCACTTAGTTTTCAGTAGAGCTTTTACATAAAAAAAATTTAATTCGGCTCTTTGGCTCATTGTGAAATGGAATGCACACACAGCCTGAAAATGGTCGACTTTATGTCTGCTGAACACGAAAAAGTTAATTGATTTCTAGCAATCTATGAATACTAGTCAATTTCTTGAATGTTCCAGATCGTTGGTGTGATGAAACTATGTAAATTGGTCACATTTTTTGAATCTAAATTAGCATTTTTCGATGACCATATTTTATGAAATCGGACTAAATTGATAGTGTTTCCATGCTAAATGGGTAACATCATTTTATGAGAAAAACAAATTGAATTAAATTAAAGTTCAGCATGCAAAAACGTTTTGCAACAATCGTGACACTTAGAAATGCAAACAGAAAACAACTTCCTATTGGTTGAAATGAGTCCTTTTGTCCAATTGTCATTCGCACAAATACTTTCTTAAAGTACATCTAAATCAATTAATTTTAAATCGTGATTCAGCAACATCCCAACAGACGCGGCCTCACAAACATTCCGGAAAACTTTTGCAAACAACTAGAAAACTTGAGACAATGCTAAAACTTTGTATTATTTGCTTTTGTCCTTATACTTCCTTAAACTTTCTAGCACTATTCCTATTGTTTTTAAAACAAGTTCCTAAAACTAAAACTTTTCAATTTTCAATATACAAATCAGACACATATGTCAAACAATGTTGTAATAAATATATTAATTGAAAACAAGTTCTATGAATATGAACTTTAGTTTGTTTATATTGTTTGAACATATTTGGCCTTATTTATTTTAAACGTTCAAATTACTTCTTGCAGAAATTCTCCGTGCTTCGATAAAGCTTTAACTAATTTGTTGGGTAGAAAATTGATTAGTTATAGGCTGGTTTTAAACGTCATAGCTAGAGATAACTCAGAGTTAAAAGCCATATATGACATATATGAGTCAATTTAGAGCAATTCTTTTGAAACTTTCATTTGCTTGTGAATCACTCAGTCAGCTCCTTTTTCAGAAAGTAAAATTAGTTTTGTGTAATTAGCTTTTCCATCGCTCATGATACCAGTTATTCTAAATGATTATTTTTCTATATACCGATACCCTGCGACACCGGACATCAAATTACAAGCTTTGGAGACAATTCTTACAAAAATTTTGCGGCGGCACATCGTTGTATAATCCTTCGCCGGAATCTTTTAAACTTATGTCGGGCGCAGTAATGTATTTATCAGATTCATGAGTAATATTTATTTGTTTAAGTTACTAATTATTTAAAACTAGGTTTATATTGTTTTTAATCTGAATTTATATTACAAATTTAATATAATAATCGACATATATTTATTAAAGTTACGAAAGAAAAAGAAGAAAGATTTATTTCAACTCAGTGGCATTTGGTTACCAATATAAATTAATAAACTAAAATATTTAAATCAACCGTTTCAAACTTATTTGTTCTTATCAGTTCTGGATATTCTACAATATTTATGTTTATTACTTTTTTTGAATATTGTTGTATTGGCCCCGTAAGATCTAATGTATAAAATTGTTGTAGACAGGTGACCAAAAATTGTTGGTCACAACCAAAAATTGTTGGTCACAACAATTTTTGGTCACCTGTCTACAACAATTTTATACATTAGATTTATGTTTATGTTTATCTTATCTATAGGTATAAAAATGCTACCATGATGGTAAAACTGCACGCAAACACCAACCCCATAAGAATCGGTAGAGGACTAC
>WYDF02000001.1:315474-326215 GCA_009867245.2 Adranes taylori
TAGGAAAAGCGGTAGAACTTCGCGCGATTTACAATAAAACGATATTTTCGTTCAAGACGGTCGCATTCCTCTTAACAAAACGTAGTTTGTGAATTGACGTAAAATACGTTCCCAGAAAATTAAAGAAAAAAGATAAAGGTAAATTAATTAAGATATTATAATTGCGTTCGACGATTTCAATGATAAGGCGAGAGAAAAACCAACGACTAGTGGCTATCCTAATTATTCTAATTACATAATTTGAAGGTATCATCACATGGATATAGCTACACAAACACGAATAAACTCTAATGGAAGTCAAGTAATCAGTTAAAATAGACAGTTTATTACATAAATATAACTTTCACAACTTATAATGGAATTAATATCTGAAATTTATTTATTTATTGAAATAATCGAAAATCCTCATTACATAAAAAGCAAAATACAATTTAATATTACTGCATATTACTGGGCATTACAATAATGGATGGGTTATACAGAATGTTTTCCAGGATTTTGAATAAGAGATTGGAAGTTGAGGTAAGAATGAAAGGGGTGATTTCGTACACACAAAGTGGTTTTGTGAAGGGGAGGGGAATGGTTGATAACATCGCAGCTTTGATCTATGTGGTGAATCAGCAAATGGCAAAAAGAAAGAAGGTGTATTTGCTGTTTATTGACTTGAAGTCCGACTTTGATAAGATTAATAGGCAATATTTGTGGGAGAGAATGGAGGGGGTGCGGATTTCGAATGATATGGTACGAATGTTGAGGAAGTTGTATGAGAGAACTATGGTAGGGCTAGAGAGAATGAGGTGGTATCTGAATGGTTTGAAATGGAAATGGGGGTTAGGCAGGGGTGTCGTGTCCTCTTAGCGCTAGCCTATTTAATATCTAAATTTAGGATTTGGAGGAAGTGTTAAGTAAGAGGTAATCTGGGGGGAATACAGATCGGAAGATGTAAGGTACGGAGGTGGTAGAGAATGCAAGTGTAACTGAATACAGAACACACTAACTCTGTATCTGAACCTATCTCATCGGTTAGAGTTATTATATTAAATCTTCTATATATGTTACACGTTTTGATGGTCGACATATGCGATGTGTTTCTAATTAGATTGAAATCATTCCTAAACTATATCTAATTTAACGATTCGCTTCTACAAGAACAATCCAACAAATGAATGTTACCTAATTAATGTAGTGTTATATATTTGGACGAATTGACACCCTTTTTAGATTAAGATGAACCATTATGTCACCAATGAAGCGAGGGACTTTAACAATCAAAGCACATCCCGTATAATACTTACATTGGGGTTTTTTTCTGAGAAAGCATCAGACCATCCTAAAGATGGTCAAAGTCGCTTCTGCAGTGATCTTAATAGAAAGGGGACTTTAACAATCAAAGTTCGAACCCTTCACAAGTGACCCATCTCAGTATTAGAGTACGTACTAAGACGATATATAACGATAAGTATAGTAAGTAAGATAAGAATAGTAAGATAAATATAGTAGTATTATACGGGGTGTGCTTTGATTGTTAAAATTCCTCGCTTCATTGGTAACATAATGGTTCATCTTAATTTAAAAAGGGTATCAATTCATTTAAATACATAACACTACATTAATTAGGTAGCGTTCATTTGTTGGATTGTTCTTGTAGAAGCGAATAGCTAAATTAGATATAGTTTAGGAATGATTTCAATTTAATTAAAAACACATCGCATATGCCAATCATCAAACGTGTAACATATATAGAAGATTGAATATAATAATTCTAACCGATGAGATAGGTTCAGAACTGAATTAGTGTGTATTCAGTTACACACATGCAGTGACGTTCTGTAAAATAAGGGTGTTGATAAAGCTTCATAGCTGATAGCATAAATGGCCATCGCGGTTCATTGGAAATTTTTTCTAACTTAGTCTCTCGTAGATGTTACACATCATTTTCGAATTGACACCTATTCACTAAGGAACTTTACTATACGTTGAAATCGATTGCACAAGATTATAAGCTATCTACTCAATTTTATTATATTTTTGTTTTTTTATCATTTATGTTTTAAAGTATCGGATACCCGTGTCTCTTAATCGAGTACATTTTTCCGAGTACTTTAATATCCAATGCACAAGTCTGAACTTGGCTGTGTTTGTCGGTGTCGCCAGTGTCGATTCAGGCCATAAAGTATTATATTATTACAATACTGAACTCACTTGTGTGAACGCATGTGCAAAAAAGACAGACTTTTCTATGGACGCTATGAAGAGGATGGTAACTGGTGCTGCTGAGAAACTAATTACCCTTCATACTTCATTGCGAAGATGCAGAAGATTCAAGCGACACCACTCCAGATGTTTTTTTTTTTATTTCAATGAACCAGGTTCAGAACTTTCATCCAAACAAGTCACTCAGACACTGTCTCAATCTGTTACGGAAAACGAAGCAGTGAAAACCAAAATAAAGCTTGAACTGTACAAATTCCTGGATGAGAAAAAAAGTGGATTGAATTCCTTAAATGATTATCCCATTATTGAAAGACTGTTTTTACCTGCTTAACTTCCTCTGCGCCAGTGGAGCGGTTGTTTCCATTCGTCACAATTGTCAACAGTCTACGTCGGAATGCCCTGACCGACGCCAACTTTGAAAATTTGGTCATAATGAAGGTGAACAGTTTCGCGCTGATCAGTTTGGATATTTTTATTAATTTTGTATGTATTATTTAATGTTTATTAAGAAATGAATTTCTCATGAACTGTTTTCTGTATTTTACTCATTATAAACCGAAAACAATTTTAAGTCAAAGCGGTGAGGGAAGAGACATATACTTGCAAAGTGCATGTACTCGGAGTACTGTACTCGATAGGGTGAGCAACGAGAATAGTACTCGGTACGCTGTAGTCGTACTTCAGTTCATGGATGTACTTAATACTCGGTACTCGAGTACAATTTATCAGTACCCGATCCAGCTCTGGTAGTAATGGACCCACGTTTCATCAACAGTGACGTATCGACGAAAAAAATCCTTTAGATCAATATTTTATTTTCGCCAAAAGCTTCTCCGAATCCATCACATGATCGCTAGTTCGGTCGGTAGTGAGTACGCGCGGCACCCATCGCGCGGATAGTTTTTTCATATCCAAATGTTTCTGTATGATGGCGTGCACGCGCTCAGTTGAGACGGATTTTGATTCGACGGTTTGCCATAATCATATCATGGATTTTGTTGACGATTTCTGGTGTAGTGACAATATTTGAAGACCCTGGATGGTCATCATTAAAACACTCGTACGACCACGAACAAATTCAGTTTTTCAAAATTTTACTGTTACTAGCGCCGGTGCAGACTCGCCGTAAACAGAATCAATTTCGGTTCTTCTTGCTTGAAATTTTGAAAGACATATGCTGGATGGCAGATAACAAAACCAATATGGCGTGCGTTGTCACGTATCGCCATCTATCGAAGGCTAGACTGATGTCAAACCATCCTGGTACATTTGAAATATTTCAACTAATATGGGATTTTTCAATGTCTGAGAATCTACAGGTTTGAAGAACCTGTAGGCTCCAGAGATTACCATGTTTACAGAGTAAACAAATATTACAAAGATATTTTAAAAAATATAGTCCAATAATATGTAGTTAATAATAAATAATATGTAATAACTATTTATAATAAATAGCTATTAAACATTTAATAACGTATTATAATTCTTGTCGTTATTTTGATACTACAATACTAATTATGCTTTTTATTATACTTTCTACTTTGTGAGGCTACCCTAAATATATTTAAACATGCATTGTTTTATCACTTAAACGTTTGTTATTGTATTCCATGAATAATATTGAGAGCTATCTGCAATGCGGTTCGGCTTTGGATGAAACGAAATCGAGGCAATATTCGGAACGGATAGATATAAAAAAAAGAGATGTTATGAAGAGTGAGAACGCATAATAACACACACATTTCACTCAATTATGCGACGCCATTAAATATGCTTTTATTTTATGAAATATATCTCCTGTTGCTATCATAATATTTTATTAAGAATCAAATTGGAGTACGATCTGTGGATCATATTATGTAACAATTAAGGACCTATCAGCAGAGCGTTCTAGTAAACACTAACAAACATTAAAAATTGATATAGTGTTTGAAAACTTGCACAAATGTTGATTATATATATAAATCACTTTCAGAAAAGTTAAAAAAGAAGAAAGAAAGCGACATTGATTGCATCATACAATAAATACATCAATCAGCATGTGTTCCACAGTTGACACAGTTGAAAAATATTTTTACCTTTTATTAGATAATCAATTTTGCATTATAAATATAGGGTTTAAGTACCAAGAAGAAGGTATGTTGTGGATAAGTCGCTCATACTCAAACATATTTTGTACTAAACTCAAAGAGAGCTTGTACTAAACGCATTTGATATTTAAAAATCATTAACAAATTAGTGGAATATCTAGAGGATACGGGCTACGGTACTTATACTCCCAGATATTTTACAACACAATGTTAACGTCAATTAGTGGAATACCTGGAGGATTTGGGCTACGGTCCTTATACTCCCAGATATTTCACAAAACAAGTGTCAACGGAATTAACATTCAAAAAAGCATAAATCTTAAATGTAATATTTATATACTTGTTAATTGTATTCCCAACTAATAAAGAAACCATCTTAACAGTCTAATAGAATCAAGTAGTAAGTGAAGAAAGCATATGAAATTAATATCTTCATATCTCAAAATTCATCAAGAAAGATTTTCACATAAATTAAATTTATTAAAATTCATGAACAGAAAATTAGAAAAAATAAAGCAAATCATAACTATGTATGTTGTATGTAGGTAATAAGATTATTGTTACTTAATCGAACTATTATTTAAAAACAATTAGAAGCAATGCTCGTCAAGGCGTGTTTATTCAATGTTATATATGACAATCGTTTGAAACATATACCAATATTGCAATTACTACTGTTCTTTAGATTGGATTTTAATGTAAACAAACTTTGTGTGCAAAAACTAACATCATATATCAATTCATTTACCTAAATGACGTATTGTAATAACCTGAAATATAGTATATAAAAACGACCGATTAGCTTTAATAAACGAGATTATCAAGTTAGCATTAGAACAGTGCGTTTTACTCCAAATCACGTCGATCTAGCGGTACTCCATAGTAAGTAGTTGCGAGTTCTAGTTCCGAGCCAACAAAAGAGTAAAATATAATTAACCTTTTGTTCAGCATGGACAGAAAAATAGTCGAGAAGTCGTTACGTTGATTATCGTATTTATTTTAATAGTTAACAGTTCATTGATGATTTGTAAACGGTGTGAGAGAAACGCTACAGTCAAAATTTCATTTGACTGTAGCCTGTGAAATTTCATTTGTCATGTCAAATGAAATTGTCATGTTATGTCAAATGGGCGATGTAAAATTTCATTTGACATCGCCCGAAAATAAAGCAGTCTACTCATATCAATGTTCTAGGTGCAAGCAGCAGATCTTGCTTCAAACTAAATTAATTAACTAAACGCCTTTTTTGTGTCAGTCAAACTTTGCCCTATGCATTTAAAACTAAAAATTTAAATATGCTCTTTAGTTTAAAAATAGACATACTTATAAACAGTTCTCTTTAAATCAAACATTCCTATCAAATCTGCATAATATTTCTCAAGCATGAATTAAAATTCTCAATATTTTGAAACGTCTATGGTTGTCACTAACAAACTTTCTAGGGTCAAACAGATAATGGTTTCAATTAGTAGATAGTAAGTTTCATCTTTAGAAATTTGATTATAGTGAGTTCAAAATTAAATTAGAATAGTTGTGTTAACCTCAGAGGTGTCTGACGATATCAACGTTTTACATCAATTCTCAGCCCCAAATCCTATTTACGGTTAGTTAGCGAATCGCCACCTAATAAAGCAAACGGCAAAATGTAAAAGCTTGGAGCAATGGAAATTATAATTGGAGTAAAATTTTAATGATGAAATAAATAATAACTTTTACTCTCATAAACAAAGCAAAATATGGAAACTCATCAAATTCCTGTACATTTCATAATTATTTACTTGTAATTAATACTTACAATTATTTAGTCTAACTATATAAATATCAATATTTAATGGTCCGACCAAACCACTCCTTCCCGCGCATAATCCAAAACGACTCCGATGAATTCACCAAATTTTTTAATAGCGCAAATTCAACAGTTTTCTTATAATGAAATTCAGGAGTTTAAATTTCGTTTTATTATTTGCATCTTTTTATTATTAAAGAAGCAAATAATTAAAAGAAATTTTTAAATTACACATTGTGTAGTATAAAATAAAAAAAGAGTAAGTTCAAGACTTTATATTAATGCAATGCAGGTGTTCCTCGACTTACGACCATTCACACTTACCGATTTTTTTTAGTTCAACTTACCTACTTAACAAAAAAGAATATGATTTTGACAGTTAATTCTATAAAAATTTAAAAGTTTTTCAAAAGATATTTTTTTAAAAACATTAAAAAAATTGTTTACACATCTAATTGACTACATATATGACAATGCATGCGATACCATGCGGCAAAAATTCGCACATCTAGATCTAATCCATACATAATGCGTACTGGTATGTACGTATGTACATATTCATTTAATATACAAATGAAACACACAATTGTGGGAATCCCCTAAATATGAAAAACTAAAAAGCGCATATGTAATACATAAACCAAAAATAGAAATCATTTTAATTCAGTATAATACGCTGATACATATGTATATACATACATAATGGTTTTAATTTCCTCGGTCGATTTTTATTTTTAAACGAATAATTTTTAAATATTTAAAAATGACCGTTAATAGTAAAAGAGCAAAAAAATAAAAGAAGTCTTTCTTATAAACTTGGAAGTGAAACATAAAACTATAAAACAACATGAAAGTGGTAAAAAGGTAAAAGATAGAGTTCATGATCGAAAATTGTCTCATTCGACAATATCCGCCGTTTTAAAAAATAAAGTTCGAATTGTAGAAGTAGTTAAGGACTCTGCATCCTTGAATTCAACAATAAATAACAAAAACAGATAAGGACCTATACAAGAAATGGAAAAGTTATTAGTGTTTTGGATGGAAAATTTGATTAAAAAACAAATTCCTATGAGCCTCGCAATCACCCAAACAAAAGCAGTAAGTTTTTTCGAAATGTGAAAATGGTTTCAAAATTTTAGGAAACGAATCGAATTTTCAAAATGTAAAAATAAGTGGAGATGCAGCCAGTGCTGACTATAAAGTTGCTGAAGATTTTGTTGTAAAATTTGATGACTTTTAAAATGAAGAGAATTATTTGAAGGAACAAATTTTTTATGTAGATGAAACCGGACTTGTCTGGAAAAAGATGCCGCAACGTATGTACATTCATAAGGAAGCTAAATCCATGAATTGGATTAAGGCATTTAAGGATAAAAGAACAATTTTATTAGGTGGAAATATTGCTGGTTATAAATTGAAACCGTTTGTCATTCATCGACCGAAAAGTCAAAGAGCTTTTAAAGGATTAAATAGCAATATGTTACCAGAGCATTATATTTCAAATAATAAGGCTTGGATGATACAACTACTTTTTGAGGGCTGGTTTATGAAAGTGTTTTCCCCCTGAAGTAAAAGGATATTGCAATCAACAGGATATTCCATTTAAGATACTTCTACTACTGGATAATGCACCTGGACATCCAATAGCCTATTATTGTAAATTACCTATGTAAACATACATAGGTAATTTACGAACGCACACCGAAGATCATTGCGTGTTTGAAAGCTCTTGATATGCTGAGCACATTACCTTAAAAACTGTTTTTCATTATTTTTATTCTTTAGTCAAGTGCGAAATTATCACATATATGTATAGTTGGATAAATCGAATTTTTCTATAAAATGTTTCAGCATCAAATTTTTCTATTGAACTAAGCAGCTGGCTAATTGAGAATGTATAAATTTTCAGGATAGCTTATTTACTTTCTTAGCCTGACACGTACTTAAGTATATGTTATTGTCTACTTACCGTATTATATGTATAACTTAAAAGTACTCTTTTAGTTTTATTTATAGAAGTTTTAATTTGTAAAATTAATTGAGGAAGTTGTATCACTGAAACATAAAGTGACCAGACGTCGCATATTTGAGGAAACAGTTCCGATTTTTAACAATTTGTTTAGTCTTGCACCATTTCGTAACAGTCGCAAATTTTCTTTTCAATTAACTATATGTCAAAAACTTATGTTTATGCTCAATTTACATGTCCATTCAAAAAATACATAAGTACACCTCTAATTGCTCGATGCGTATGTTAAATGTTCAAATTTGGTCACCTTAATTGCAACATAAATTTACATACATTGTGCGCGTTGACTGAGAGTAAGACCGTATAATAATTTGCATTCTGTAGAATTCTTAATACGATTGATTCAAATTATATTAATTATGTTATGTTAAATGATTATTGTATCAAAGTGTTGTTAATTGATTAAAAAATATTAACAGTAACGTGATAATGACAATAACATTAATAAATACAGCGTTATTCAAAAAGACGGGCCTAATTTAATTAATTTGAATTTCACGAAATATAAATTGGATTTGAACAGTCTACATACCCAAGGACAGAGGAAGTTCCAATGTTTTGGTTACTACCGCTAGCGCGGTGATAGTTGGGTAAACGGCCGCTAGGATACTCGCGCCAATAGGCAGGCATGCCTATTCTGTCACTGTCAATTGTGAGCAAGATGGCTTCTATGCAGCATAAGATTTTTCGCGTTCTTGAGTTTGCAACAAGTGAGTCGGCAGTTACAGTACAGAGGGCATTTCGTCTTCGATTCGGCATTGAACCACCAACTAGGAAAAGCATAAGCCGTTGGTTTAATCAATTTCAACAAACAGGATATCTCTGCAAAGGAAAAAGCCCGGGACCACCCCATGTGACGTCAGATGAATAGAAGACCAAGAAAGTCAACCAATAGAGGTAGTAGAGAACTAGGAATACCCCAACCAAGTGTATGGCGAGTTTTGAGACGGCGTTTGCTGTACAAGCTCTACCACGTACAACTTGTGCAGACTCTCCTTGAGAATGACAAAGAAAAGCGTATTGAATTTTTTGGTGATATGCAAGAAATGATGAAGAACGACGCGTTTCTACCTTGCTTAATTTTTAGCAATGAAGCTACGTTCCATCTTGTGAATTAACACAATGTGCGCATATGGGCTCTGCAAAATCCACGTACAACATCTTAACATGAGGGAGTCTCGGCGAAGTTAAACGTCTTCTGTGCCTTATCGCGGGCAAAAGTATATGGAACATTCATTTTTGCGAAAAGCACAGTAAGTGGAATAACGTACGTGGACATGTTTAAACAATGGTTTTTTCCTCAACTTACCGAAGCTTCACAAGACTTCATTTTCCAACAGGATGGAGCTCCGCCCCATTGGTACCGTGATGTCCGAGGATTTTTAAATCAATTCCTTCCTCAGCGATTGATAGGAAAATCATGGCATTGCTCTACACTTCTAACCACCTAGATCTCCTGATATCACGCCATCTGCATTTTTCTTGTGGGGCTATGTTAAGGATGATGTTTACGTCGCACCTTTTCCAACAACTCTGGCCGCCCTGTGGAACCATATCACTAATACGGTGAACTCAGTAACACAAGACATGCTTTCTCGCGTGTGGGACGAGTTTAGCTAGCAATTAGATGTTTGCCGTGCAACAAAGGGGATACACATTGAACATTTATAACCTGTGTTAAAAAACTTTGAAACTTCTTCTTTACATTAGTAGGTAGATTGTTCATGTTCAATTTATACTTCATTAGATATAATTTAATTCAATTGGATCCATCTTTTTGAATAACCCTGTATTATGATTTAAATGCTGGCTAAATTTATAATAACTATGAACAATTATTGTAGGCTCTTGGTACACTTAGCAAACAATATTATCATCAGTTCTTTATTAGAAGGCGATCTCTGAAACAATTTTGTTACAAATGTTATTGTTGCAAATAAATCTTTATAAAGATAAAAATCAATAATTGGCAGATAACTTATCATAGCAAAGTACGAAAAAATTTATGAATATAGCTAAGACACAACACCGGACTTGTTGCTATGGAGTGCTAAAGAAAAAATGACTGCAAATATTTTGAGCTAGCAAAATAGGATCAATTTCGGAAGCAAACTTTTTCATACAAATGAGTTACAGATCAAATAAATTTAATGTAACTTTTAGCGGAAATTGAAGAAAATGGTGGTATATATTTCACCATTTTAAAATTAGTGATATTTATTAAAAAATTAATATAAATTAATGCTTGAGAACCTCTGATTTTTAAATGCAAAAGCATAGCACACACACCAATGACCATGCGTGTATTAAGTATATATTAAATCTGGATATGTAAAAAATTAATGCAAAGACAAACCAAACAGTTATTTGTCACATATTCATAACTGTGCGCATCTATACTAATTCCATAATTGCACGAATCTAACCAATTTTGAGCCAATTAAAAATTCAGCTGAATATTAAACTACTGAAGTGATTGTAACCGATCATAAATTAAAGAGTCCTAAATGGATCAATATTCCACGTACTGTTGGAATATCATATACAAAACGTGGCAACATTGCAGTCGTGGATATAGCGAGCGAAAGCTACAGCTTTGGTTACGATGGAAGAGGGGCATTC
>WYDF02000001.1:326315-381998 GCA_009867245.2 Adranes taylori
ATTTTCATAAAAAGTAAAACATGTTTTAAATGAATTTTAACAAAAAAATAATTTTAAATGAAGTTTAAGCATACAAGTTATTGCAAATCTATTGATACTAGAAAAACTAGCGACTCTATACTCGCAATGGTAAATTTTAATGTCACAAAATAATGTTAAAGTTAACATGATGAAAAGTTTCAAATTTATAATAGTCTTGTAAATACTTAGAAAAAACGAATAAATAATTCCACATTCCACAATATAATTTAAAAAATTTCAAATTTAATTATTTATACGTCATCAAATATGCCCTTAGGAGGAGCACCTACGCGTCCATAATGACGTGTTTGGCTTGTGTTATTTTGTGATAGATGGCGATAAACGTTATCTAAATTGAAATTGTCGTTAGCGCTATTATACCTGAAATAAAATGCTAATTTTAAACGATATACTTTGTGAAAGCAAGTGGCATATTATATATTAAATACCTAATAGGAAAAATGTGAATATTACTATGGACTTTCAAATATACTCGAAATAAGTTTGTCGTCATATAATATTAAAATCCAATGTGATTCTTCATTAAGTAAAATTCTAAATTGCTTCGTTCTACATTGAATATCAATAGGTTTCACTCCTTCATTGTACAAGAAAGAATGAGAGAATCTCCTCGCTAAAGTAATGATCCCGTCAGTTGGTGTCTTTTGATTGTCATTGTGTCAACAATTTGTTTTTTTTCTGAATTTTTGTGGAATGAAAAGCAAACTAATACTGCAAA
The DNA here is from genome assembly GCA_009867245.2 of Adranes taylori. Classification (NCBI taxonomy): domain Eukaryota; kingdom Metazoa; phylum Arthropoda; class Insecta; order Coleoptera; family Staphylinidae; genus Adranes; species Adranes taylori. The sequence goes on from WYDF02000001.1 coordinate 327,076, forward strand.
ACTTCGAAACGATGGCCTTGTTCAAAGAAACAATACCTTGTTTTTTAGTCTACAATTTTTGTCAACTTAAAACAAACGTATACACAAACAAATTTAGGAGCGAATTCCTCGTTTTCGTCTTTCAATTTTTGTAGAAGTAAATAAAAGACGCGCAAAACTTAGAAAACTTAGAAACAACAAATTTAGAAACGAAGATCTTATTTTATTTATTCTTCAATTTATGTCGACGTAAACAAAAAAAAATACTGAAGAGTTCTGAAGTAAACACCTTTTCTTTTTGCAATTTTTGTAGGCGTTACGTATCGAAAACCCAACTAAAACAGATTGCTGCATATTTTAGGGCAATATTCGTGTTCATTTGAAATTATAAACAAAGGAGCATCTGATGTTATATTATTGTAAAAATGTCTCAAATTACCTCTCATTAATTGTTGCTCTCGTACTAGCTCCAAATCTGGATTCAATATCTGCTGCACCAGTAGATGGCGAGTCTCGATTCATCAAATTCGGTGGTGGAAATCTAGTATCTACTTCATCATCATCATCATCATCCTCGTCATCATCATAAAAATCATCATCATCACGGTTCCGGTGATTATTTGATTTACGCAGTTCATCCATTCCAATAAATTTATTATTACGTCCAATTCCAATGAATGGGAATTTTCGACCGATATTGTCAACATTCACAATAGTTGACGGAGAAGCATGATTATCTGATTGTGAATTATCAATATCATCAGCAGATGTATATCGCTTAGAATTGAAAGATGAGTCTTGTAGAAGATTGGCGCGAGTCGTGTCCTGGAGTTCTTCAGATATAGGATTTGAACGCACTGAAAGTTCGATAATGTTAATTGTACAGCAGATAATATTGGATTAATAAAAAAAAAAACAAGTAACTTACAAGTATCAATGTCACTTCTTGTTCTATAATTTCTACCCGTACTGAACCTGTCATGAAATTCTTTTCTTCTAGTTACTGATTCTTCAGCTCTTTGTCTTCTACGTTTTTCTAGAATTTAAAAGTATAATTTGTCACCTTCTCAAAATATACCAATATGAACAAGTGATTAACTTCAATGAGTGATTCAAATTTTTCATAAGCACACGATAATTAATCTGAATAATTATATGATCAAATTTAATTTATTGAAGATATTTATCCTCACAAATAGTACCAAATAGCACAAACACGGGTACCTTTACAAAAACAATGAAAGGAAAACTGTATTATTTGTTCGGAACGGATCTCACCAAGAGTTAGGGTTGTCGTGTTGTGTTTGTATGTAAACAAAACACTCTATACGTTGTTTTAACTGCTTTTTGCATTACCATTATACTAATTTAATTTTACTTAAATTAATATTGATTTACACTAATATTATTAATCCAATAGGAGCTTCGTAAATTAAAATAATAGTAACTATTAATGAAAGTATGTTTCACCGTTGTAACTATACAGAGCGTAGTAAACCACCAAATACAAAATTCTGAAATGTTTCGACTAATAAATTTAAAATGTACTAACCTCGTTTAATTAATTCTTTGCCTTCATTAACCATATCGGATGTGATTTCATCATCATTATCAATAAACTGATGAAAACCAATCGCCGATAATAGGCGTGCACCGATACTGAAATAAGTCGCAATACAAAACGCTAAAATAGCCATCGGAAAATACACATTAAAACCATCAGATATAATTTTGATTACATCCATATGACCCATTATCTAAAAAGAATTTCACGACACAATATTTAATGTAAAAACCATAAACATGAAAAAATATAAAACTTAAACTAAAATCTATTATCGATGCAATCCAGAAACTAACTTACATTTGGAACTAAAAACATTTGGACTGAAAGAAACCTTTTTGTATCATACACATTTTAAATCACACTCCACGTAAAATATTAATGAACCTGTGTTCAAATTGAGATACCTCTAGTAACGGTGCAGTATTTTATTAGTTCCATTGTCATATAATTATGTCACTTGAGATTCATTCAATCATACTGTGCTCCGAAACCATCATAGAAGTTTCGAGGACTGTGTGAGAGTGGGCGCTGTCATAAAGCAACAAAATTTTGAAACTCAATTTTCCCCTTGTTTTGTATCGATATTTAAAATTTTACTGTTCTGAAAATCTACCAGATGCACACCCTTCCTGAATTAAAAACCGGACATCATGATCTTTCTTGTCGATAACGTTTGCAAATACTCTATACTGTTTTCATTTTCTGAGTTCACATGATGTATAAATAAGTCAGCATTTGTAATTGGATAAAAAAATGTTATGGGCAGGTCTTCTGAACTTCTTATACGATTTTCGGTACACATTTAGCACAACATTTATGGTAGTCTAGTTTTTGAGTTAGAACCTTATGCAAACAACTCTGTGAACTTTAAAGAAATCAAACGACACCAGAACTTTAGACAAAAACGTATCTTAGTTTCTAGATTGCCCTTGTATTTCATTGCAAATTAGTTTATAAGTAAATCTAACCTGTGTATAATCTGTTTCTAAAACATGTTTCTTAATGATATGACTATCCATGTGAATTAAACCCAGAAAATTTAAGCACATAGGTGGTGTCAATCGACTAAGCATCATACCGGAAAATATTAAACTATATTCATTCGTTTGATGATATGGTGCCAAATAGTAGAGATTTAATAGACGTATTTTAAGTACTGTACTATAAGCGCAATAGCATAAATATAAAATTACCGTCGTTGATAAAATCTATAAAATCAAGATAAATACGATATAGATATATAAAAATATGTAGAGTATAAATGAGTACCAAGCAGAAAATTCTAAGTGAAGGGAATTATAATCTATAATGAGTATCAAAAATTGAATCTGATGATTGTTGACTATCTTTAATTTAAATAATTCGAACATCTGTTCTACTGGAAATTAACCAAAGTGTTTCAACAACCAAAATCTTTTCCAATAGGAATCAATTGTATGAAATTTGACAGCAACGCAACACGATTATTTCTGGTAATTTAATTTAGGTAATTAATTTTTAGGTAAGGTAATTTTTATTCACGCAATTTAAAAAACTGTTAATTAAAATATTAATTGAACTTAAAAACCGTTCAGGTACAGTAATACCCTAAAACCTATTTAATTTCAGTTCACATTGAGTACATACGTGTACTATTTTTCATTTTGATCAGATTTTTGAAGACATTACTCAAAAATAGTGAAATCGTTATTTTTGAAACTACCTTCTAAAAAGTTATTCATTCATCAGATTATGGTTGTACTAACAAGCGCGTACACATTACGAACAAAAATACATATGATTCTCTTTTAATAATGTCATAAGAAATTCCATTTGCTGATACAGATGTACATTGCTCTGATCTAAAATATACTGCATAAATCCAGAAAAGTCACATAGTTGTTCAAAGAGATACAATTTAAGTATGCTATTGGTTACTGGAAATTAAGCAAAGTGTTTCAACAAACAAAATCTCAGGAAATTCAACCAAGTCAAGATGATAGAAGAAAATCCTCTAGCACAATGGCTTAAGAAACTAAGTGATTTAGACTTTACGAATATTTGGCTTCCATCTCTAAAAAAAATTCTTGATACAATACCTAACAGTACGCAAGATCCAATTGATTATATGAATTTCTTGCTAGATCACAATATTGAATTTACACTAGGGACCGTTACAAAATATGAAGTAAAGAATATTATTCTCAATTTAAGAATTAGTAAAACCAGAGATCCATGCGGATTAACTATCAATAATAAAAAATAACAAACCATATTATAGAGCCACTGGTTGGGTTAGTAAGAAATTTCTTTAGAAAAGGGGTCTATCCTGATTGTTTAAAGCTTGCCCACGTTGATAAAATAAATTTAACTGTTGAAGCAAAAAATAGGCATTCGATTGCATAACGTATTTAATTCTAATTAAGAAACTGTACAAATATAACTTCTACATAACTTTCTTGACGGTTTCAACAAGGCTAAATGATGCTCTTTCCAAAAAAAAAAACCTATCGTCAGTGGAGTACCACAGGTTTCTGTATTGGCACCAGCGTTATTCTTAATCTAAATAAATGATTTCGGGAACATCCTCATGCAGACCGGTGCAAATCATTTGCATTTTGCGAGTGATACGGCAATTATGTCCCATGGTTTGACCCTAAATGAAGCTATTGAGAGGTGAAATAGCATGGTCCAAGACTCAAGATTGGTTTTCGATTAACAGACTCCATCGGAATAATAAAAAGAAAAACAGTGCGATAATGTCAGTTTAAATAAGAATCTGCTCTATGACAAATGTGAAGCACATCTTTGTATTTAATATTGCAATTTTTAGTTTTTAATTTTTAGTAGGTTATAAGTAAATAAAGTAGATAGACTAATAGTAATCAATAAATTCTATTTCCACTTGATCGTTGATAATTAGCGGAGGTTTGAATCAAGTCATCACCAATAAAAACTAGTATCTCTGACGTATAGACAATTCAGTAATTACATCATGGAAGACATTACAATAATCCTAAACAAAATATTCTACTAATTATTTTTTTAGGTATTAAACTTACTTCAATCGTAGAATAATCATAATTCTCTTTAGCTGCATTAACAATAATAGCAAATATTGATAAAACTGGCGACTTATTAAAAAATGTCACCTCTGACCAGACAACAAGCACAGATAATAAACCAGCTAAAATCGCCAATGTTTTCTTTGTATAGCTGGATAATAAACACTTCCAATACCATTCTAAAAGAAAAGGACTCAACTTTCACAATTGTTAATTTATACAAAACAAAAAACCTATTGTAATTTCGGACTATAATGTTAATATTACCGATTCTTGAATTATAAAATATCCGTGTAAACGGATTTCGTGGATATTCAAATGTATGTTTGAACAATCTATCACGAGAACTATAATTTTTCATAATGTCTTCCAAATCGAATATTTTGGCTACTAAAATATTCCATTGGGTTTCCGTACGTTGGTAAACTTGTAATGATTTAATCACCTACGGTAAAACAATAATAATAATCAGTGTGATTCTGCAGATAAAATCATTATAATTATAATGGAAATATGTCAACAATGCTAGGAACTTAAAATTATTTTCAATTTCATTGTTTAGGAAACATTACATTAGCACAGAATGCTTAATCAAGTTTACTAATCCACAACATTAAGATCATAAACATTGTGTGTATCCAAACATACATTTAGATCCGTTGTAAATTAGAAGTCAGTGAGAGATTTAGGGGAGAGAGATTTGAGCAATCAGTTTGCGTCCCACCCAAAATACCAATTTTGATCCGCCACGGACAATAGCATTTATTAAGCTGATTAGTATTCACTGTAGTGAAGTAAATAGCAACATCACTCAAATCAACCGTAATAGTTGCCTGTGATATCTTGACTTTGATAGAGTATGTCATAATTATTATATTGAATGTTGATGTTTTATTGGCCTCATGGTTGAAAAGGTAAATAGTTTGTGTTAACAAAAATAAAATAAATCTTTAATTAAAATTACAAGTTTTTAATTATAAAATAAAATGAGACAATAAAATTTTTATCAATAATGGGTATACGACTGAAGATAGATCATTTTTTCAACAATATAATCGAAAATCATGTTTTAATTGTGGAAAAATTGGCTATTTTGTTGTAAAAATTGTAGGAAATTGTAAAAAACCAAAAGTTAAAGGAGGTTTAGAATCGAGGAATATAAAAATTCAATTAGTGATTTATTTAATAACGAACATATGCGGTGTTTAGATAGCGGCAGCACATCACATATATTCCCAAACAAGTCAATATTCATGTACCTAGTTGAGGATCCAGAATTGGGAAGTTTAAAATTAGCAGCTGAGAAACTATCAACGCCCTTAAGGGGAGTTGGTGCAGTAAAAATTGAATGTGATATCGAAAATAGAATAAACTTACCTAGAAGATTATTCGTTCCTAATTTGGGTACAAATTTATTGTCAGTTTAAAAAATAACTGATCGGGGACATAATGTCACATTAAAAAAAAACAGATGCAATGAAAATATTATATGATAGAAATGGAAATATTATATTAAAAACGATAAAATAATGGGTTATATTATTTACACAATTTACCAGAATACGCAAATCAAGAAACAACCAGTAAATGTGTCGAAAATAAAATAAAAACTTAGCATCATAGAATGGGCCACATGAATGAAACACTCCATAAACTTTCTTTAAAAAATAATTTAATAGCTGGCTTTTAATTTGATATAAGTGAAACACTCCCGGTATGTGAAATTTGTATTAGTGGTAAAATGAACAGACTACCTTTCCCAAATAATAGTGAATTAAGGGGCCAACAAATATTAGAAGTTATTCATTCCGACGTTTGTGAACCAATGAGTCACGTTTGTATCAATGAGTCAACGAAGTAGAAATATTCACTGGTAAGCAAATAAAATTTTTACAAACGGATAATGGAAGGGCTGAGACTGCTATGACATATTTGAAAATTATGTAAAGGATTGTGGCATAAAAAGATGATTATCCGTAGCTTATTCGCCACAACAAAATAGCCAGGCTGACAGAGACAATTTGGACATAGGCAATAAATACAGCAAATAATCTATGTTATGGGATATTCTGAAATATCAAAGATAAATAGAATATGGATAGTAGATCAAGAAAAGATACAAATAGTTAGGGGTGTAAAAGCATTTGATGGTGAAAATTTTAAAACTGAAAATGAAAAAATAGATAATCATTTGATTCAAAATAATACCGATGAATGTGAACTAAATGAACGAATTGTTAAAACTCTTGAGGAAAAACAACATAGTATGAGCGAAGTAATAATAATTCCAAAACAATTTGAAGATAACATAAATATGGATGAACAAATAAATGAAACTCAGAAAATAAGAAGACCACCAATTTGGACGGCAGATTATGATAGGTCGTGTTACGTTGGCGATATCATCTATAGTGAAGATAATGATACACGAAATTCTGAATGGAGAGAAGCAATTAAAACGAAAATTAAAGCTCATTTAAAAAATAATACGTGGAAAATTGTAGACAGGGAACCAATTTTTACAAATAATTATTAAAATACCTTTTCATTACAATTTTCGAAATAACACCTACTAACTTAAACATTAAATATTTAGAAAATTCTATATAAAACATAAATATTGATGTTCAGAGAATACTTAATCACCTGTTTATGTAATCTGATCAAAGTCTTCTCACTAGGTGAATCTGTCGATGAATCATCGGGTAACTGACGTCTAGTCATTCTATCTTTCAATTCAATTGGTACTTTGTGAATTATCGTTTCGAGATTTTGATAATATGGATGTCCGGCTGTGATTATTTGCGTTAAAGCTTGAACTGACTGAAAAATTAATAATAACATAATTATGTATTGTTGTTTAAACTTTTCAATTCTAAATATTAATTAATTTTATTTAGAATTGAAAATTTAAAACCTGAACAACAAAATATTATAAAAACTCTTACATATAAAAAACATAATTACTAAAATAAAAAACTTACGCACAATACATCATCAACGGTATCTTCCGCTTCAGCTTTATCGGAACTGAGTTTAGCGGCTTTGAAGTACGCGTGATTCAAAACATACGATTGATTTGCATTCTTCCACAAATTTCGTGGCACTTCGACAAGAGCGTAGCCTAATAATAATACAAGAAGAAATAGGCCCCACGTGTTGCTAGCTGATGATGCTATAGCTTTTAATTTTGCCCTGAAAGTAAAAAAAAATCAACATTTTACTATAGAATAGTGCACTAGTTAAGTATCGCTCCAGATATATTATTATATAGATGATTCATAGTCGTACATAAAGTAAAACGCCAGGAGTATCTAAAGAAGCACTATACTCAAGTGATACCGTTTTCCTGTACTCCAAAAGACAGAAATCCTGAAGAAATAAAATTATTTAATCTCAGAAAAACGGAATTTGAGTTCCAATAAACACATTACCGACAAAACTATTAATACTATAAGACCAGAACTATCATGTTCGGTATTGACGTAAATCTAAAGGAGAGCCTACAAAAACAGTTTCTAGCCTTATTGCATTACTTGTAAGAATTAGATTTTTCTACAAACTCAAAAACGACCCAACCATATAATATTAAACACCTTCACATTTTCGCCCTCTAGAGTCATAAAAGAACCATTTTACAATCTAACTACATTACAAAAATATATCCTTGTTACCAATATTTGTAGAATTCCCAATATAAACTAAACACCATATCAGACATTATTTTACTAAGTGCATTTTAATTAAATAATAAACAGCCAACACAGTAGTGGTGTTTGCATATTTGTTAAAAACGAAATAATTTACTAATTGTTTTTCACTATGTTTAGTTGTATATTCAAATGTTTTTATTATTGTCACTGTTTTAATAATTCAGATTAAAATAGTCGCACTTATCAAATATGTTTCACTATTTGTCAAATACTTTTCCTATTTTTTTTTCTTTTTGGAGATCGATTAAAGATTACGTTGCACATAATGCAGGTAATGCTCTCCGATAACATTTTCAAATGCTGTATGATTAGCCTCGGTTGCTAATCATACAGCTTCTCGGGTGCTAATTCAGCCTTCCTTATTTCACTTTTTCGTTGTGAAAATTGCTTCTCACTATAAAAAGGAACTTTATCCATTACAAAAATTAAGTAGTCAAGTGTAGAACCTCACTAAATCACAACGTGAGCATCACAATGATACTCGGCTTCTCTTCTTTTCTCGAAAGATTCTTAAATCATAAGATTTTTATATTATAATTTACATGGTAGATTAAGAATAATCAACAGTAAAAGTCGTTTAAATATTTTAATAACTTACCATTCTAAAATATCCACCTTTTTAGTAGCTAAATAGATTAGTAATATCCCACAGATGAATAAGTAGGACCCGTAGTAGATAGCATTATCAATCAAAGCAGATTTAAGTTTTCCTTTAATCGTAAATTCACCAGCTTTAATGTAACTCTGCATCATTGGCATAAAAAGCCATGTAAGACATTGCACCGTCCAATAAACCGTACGCCATAATTCTGGAAAAAAATTGTCCGGTACCATACTCCATGGTTCCTCGCAACGTGTATATAGAGTCTGAATTGTTGAATTTACAATGCTTGAATTTGTTTGATGTGGAACTGTTGTAGTTACATTTAAAACATGTACATTAGCGCCAATACATTGACGAAATACTGTCTAAAATATAATATTTAATACAAGCTTTAGCTTCTATAAATTTCAAATTATATTTAGTAGTTATTTTTTCCAGAAAGTCAACAAAAAACTTTGAATATCAGCATAAAGAAACATAAGACATACAGTCAAATATATTGACAATTTAAACTACAACACAATACAATCAAGTTTCAAAAATCACCAGGAAGAAAAATTGCAGTGAACAGAATTATCTCATACGTATATGACAGACCCAAACACATTTTTAATACATGCTGATTTATCAATTTGAGCCATTAAATAAAACGTCAATAGTTACTAATTTATAATCTGTCATACTTACTGATATGATATCAAGAGGTAGAGCAAATATGATCAGAAAACTAAAAAACCACGCTAAAAGTACAACCAGTGTAACAATAATATGGTGTCTAAACCAATTACCATATCTGTACAACACTGTTGATGAAAAAAGAAATGAAAGAAGTATCTTTGATATTATAGGACTATAATTCATTTTATTTCAATGTCTCTTGCAAAAAAAGCCACGAATAGATTTTTAAACAGTTCCATTCTCAGCAGCTGTTTGCTGTTCCTTCATTTCATCATAGGCTTTTTGAGCTCCTTGTTGCATTTTTTCTAATTTTTCAAGGGTGAAACTTTTCAATGGTATTAAACGCGGTTTACAAAGCAATAAATCTTCAGTGTCTTCTATTATAATTTGTCCATATTTTGGTAAAACCGGTTTCAATTCCTCAGCATTTGCCATTTTATATATAAATTAATTTTCAGTCATTCCCAATTATTGTCATTGCATATTTCCGCAATTACACTAATTGTAACATGTACACCTTGTTTGTCTAGATGTACGAATAACTTGTGACGAATGATTTCTAATATTAGTTAAAATCGATGATCTTAACATTTACAAATGTCAAGAAATCGATCGTCTATAACTGTCACGGGAATGGCTGCTACGGGTGAGTTCCAGAATTCACAGGTGTCTAAGGTAGATACCGAAGCGTTCCGAATCTAATTCGCTAATCCATCTTTAGCGTTCCTTTTGTAACCAGCAAAGAAACCGGGAGATAGTGGTAGATCTCTGGGAGTCGATTTAACTGGACATAACCCCAATCGCTTATGGAAATATTTCTTGCCCTATTAGCAAAAAAAAACATTAAAAAGAAGGGCTCCTGATGAAGAAAGCGACGGTGAAAGTGACAATGAGGAAAAACTTCTTTTGCATTTGTTAAAAGAACAATCACATGTAAAAGTTTCCAGCTATGTTGAAAATGTAGTTTTAAAATATAATATTAATGACTTTCAGAAACATTTTCTTGTTTCAAAAACGTCTGTTGAAGTAAGTACATTTAACTTATAAATTACTAATAGTGCTAAATATTGAGGAATTATTAAAAACACTTAAAATTACTCCAAATAAATTAGGAAGATATCATTTCCTCCACTAAGTTCCATGTTATTAACAATCTGGACGTTAAGTAACCAAGAAAGCTTCAGGTCTATAGCATATAGATTTGGTATCGGAAAGGGATTTCTCATACAGGTAAAAAATAATGCCATGTGCTGATTTTGTCGTGAAACATTTACTGCAAAAACGTATAATGTACGAAGACACTATGAAAAACGTAAGGAACTTTTAAACTTTCTGGTGGTGAACGCAAGGCCATATTAGAGTTACTGAAAGCTAACCTGAAGTCTGAGCAAAATGTGTTTCAAAGACAAAATAAACAATCAAACGACATTGTCAGCACAAGTCTAAAACTTTCACAAATTATTGCCAAAAACATGAAACCTTTCTCAGATGGAGAATACATCAGATTGTTTAATTGGCGCGGCTGAAAAAGCCCAGAAAAAACCGTATTTATAAACAAATCAGTCTCATTAAGCATGTAGAATTAATGAAATCTCGAATTAAATTTCTCTAAACCTCAACGAAAATACCAAACAATTTGTGTATTACTCCTTGGCTTTTGATGAAACAACAAATATAAAGGACTCGCTATTTTTATTCTCGCTATATCACAACTCGCTATTTTTATTCGCGGAGTTGACAATATGCTGAAAATAACAGAACTCCTTGATCTTGTGAGTCTGAAGGATACAACAAGCGAGCAAAGATATTAAAGATGCTGTTCTAAAGTGCGCGGAAGGTCGATAATTAGATTTAAAAAAACTTATTGGTATTACAACAGATGGGGCGCCGTCAATGATATGAAAAAATATAGGAGCAGTTACTTTAATTGGCAAACATGTTGAAAGCTTGGGACACAATTCATCATTTTTGGATTTATTTATTTATTTGTCATTGTTTTTTACATATAGAAAATTTAACTGCTCAGACATTAAATATGCCTCATGTGATCTCATTTGTCATTAATATTATTAACACAATAAAAAATAATTCATTGAAACACCGCAAGTTTCAAGAATACCTTCGCGAGCTGGAGTCTGAGTACTGTGACCTAATTTATTACGGCAAAGAAAAATGCTTGTTGGATTTATATTTCCTAATAGACATCACAACTAAATCAAATGAGAACGTTCAAGGAGAAAATGAATTAATTACGAATTGCTACAGACAAAAACATTTATTGCAAAATTCAAATTTTATGAAAATCAACTGAAATCGAATAATGCCACCCATTTTCCTCATTTGAATAACTTTAAAATGCAAAATAAACGTGTTTCTGAATATTCAAACCATTTTAAAAGACTATTTGAAGAGTTTAAAAAAGGTTTATTTAAAAAGGCCCATTTACAAAAATTTTATGAAATGTTCAATATTTTCAATTGCCCATTTAACATTCATGCGAATTCATTTCCAGATTATTTACAACTGGAACTTATTGAATTACAATCAAACTCAGAAATGAAATTTAAGTTTGAGGACAATAATATAGTCGAGTTTTATGCGAAATATATACAAGATAAATTTCCTAATTAAAAAAAATAGCTATGTGCATTGTAGCAGCAAACTCATAAAAAGCATAAATTTGGTTTTTTTTTATGTGTAGTGTTAGATGTAAGTTTTAAGAGATAAATAATGCATGTAAAGTACTTTATTATTATAAAATTATAATAAAATTAAATTTATAGATTAAAATTATTTTATTAACATATCCTCAAAAAATGTATAAATGACAATTGTAATATGTGTTGCATTTAGAGTACTCAACTAAATTTTACGTACATAATGCGAAGGTTGATAGTACATTATAATCAGAAATCGGCTTTTTACAGAAGTTTTAAGGGTTTATATAATTTACACAGAGGCGTATTTACCAATCAATTTCGGGGTCTAGGGGAACTTATTACTGCTTTGTGTATACTTATATAATTATAGGTAATGGAATATAAGTTCAGTAAGTTTTAAAAAGAAAAACGTTTTGTTTAAAAATATAGTTATATTTTTAACATTTTTTTAAATATGAAATGCAACAATGGCACAAACAAAATACAAAACAAAATCACATTAAATAAGAATGCAACAGAAATAAAATGTTATAATATATAATTATTTAAACATAGGTATCTAAATTATGTTTAACTTATTTATACAAACAGCTAAAAATAATGATATACATAATCATGAAAGACCATATTTTTCTCGTGATGTAGGATAAAATATTTGAAAAAAATTCTAAACTACTCGAATCAATATCAAATGTATTTCATAGCTTCAAGCTTTAATAAATGATTTATTACTAAGCCAAACAATCAAATTGGATAGTCAATTCATACAATCAATTTGAATACATATTATGCAACTCGAAATATGATTTTTTATAATCCAGCAAGGCTGTTTTGAAACATTTGAATCGAAATGCGTTGTTGTTGATACAGATATTGTCATTTTGCGCCATCTACAAGATTTTGTTGTTAGCTATGCTTTGTGTTTCACTATTTGAACAAAATCGTGTACTCGTAGTGGGCGAATCACGCGACTAATATATAGGTCAAAATATTTATGTAACGCACGCGCAGAAGCTAGACGGGATTAGAGAATAGAAGGCTCTGAGTTTGATCAGATATCTCTAAAGTGCGTATATTCTAATATACTGCAATTTAAAAGTTAGATGCAATGATTTTTAGACCGTTTTGGTATTTCCTATATAGCGTTATAAATACTGCTTGGAGTTAAAACAACCCAACAAGTTAATACTTGATTTCTTTGTTTGGAAAAACCGTGTTTAGCAAAAATGATTGCATCTCAAGTAATAATACAAACTTTTAACTTACACAATTATAAGTCATCAATAAGAATTGACATTAAGCCAATTAGTGGCGGATTTAACCTGCTTGGGGCGCAAGGCGGAAATTTTTCTGCGGCCTTTTCCATACAGTTATATTATTAGATTATTGTAAATGTAGGACAAATTATTAATACATTTTTTTACGATAAATTTATGAGTGTGTACATGCTCACACTCAAATTTTGTCCTAAAAAAATGTAATACTCATCAAAATTATTTTGCCCTTATACTTCACGATAAATGTCCTAACTGACTGAGGCAACCTTACGACACATATGTTCTCTTATTACTGATGTACTGTCCCAGTCAAACTCTTACCAAACTTGCCACCTCTGACTGGTTTGTGGAAATTATTCACATATATGTATGAGTACGAACATCACATCATATTTAGTAACTTTAACAGAAGCACACGTAAACGAGTAGTGCGTACTACTGCATCCGTCATTCGTTAACTCTCGCATGACTGAGTTACCACAAAGTTTTTTTAGCATTATTTTGTAAAACTTTTTGTTAGCGAATCCTGGTAAATACTTTTCTTGGACTTTTAGATTTATCTAATTTACTTTTGTAATAATTGAAAATTTTTATGAGTGGGATAATCTAGTTATCCTGCTTGGCTATCTACATATTAAAGATGCGCCGGGCTAAAACAAGTCGTAACGTGCAGAAATCGCTTGTGTGCTTCGCTCCTACATAAAATTGTTTCAGTTCAATCTGTAAATACATACAGTCACCATGCTGCGTAAATATTTGAAGGAAGATGAACTACGTGCAATATTAGAAGACAGTGACAGTGATTACGAATATGAAATTAGCGATGAAGATAAAAGTGATACAGAAGGCAGCATAGAAGAGCAAAGAGATTCCTAATTAATTTGATGTGGAAAATAATTCCGAACATAAGCATCTGCGTAGCCTAACATATTTTATACGTGAAAATCAGGTTTTCAGTCGCGATCTCATCCAACCCCTGCAACTAGAAGATGTACCCATAACTTTGGAAATGCATCTGTTGGGCTCAAAAATGCAAGATAAATACTTTTCAAAAACGCTGCAAATTATTACACAACGATTTATTATTTTCTTGTATAACTAATCCTTCTGCATTGATTAACTGTTTCGTACAGATCATTTGCAACAAGAGTTACTCGTCGTAAGGACGTTGTCTTGAAACGTAAAACATAAAATTTTGTGGGGAAGTTAATTTTTTTTCATGGACGATTCATGCAGAAAGGTTCATTATTGAAAATACTAAACCAAAAACTCTGAAATAAAATTTACATAGTACATGTTAGTTTACATATTACTTCAGTACTAGAAGCATTCAAGCTTTTTATTACTGACAACATACTGACCCAGATATGTAGATACACACATATGTGGGGAAAAACATATGCGGATACAAAAAATTAAGGAAATCCAAATCAATGTTAGTGGTTCGATATAACTGTAGAGAAGTTACAAGCATTTATTGGTGTTCTGATTGACAGTGGCAGTACTCATGGAAGGAAACTACACATTATAGAAATGTGAACTGAAAATGCCATGTTCCAACAGCTACATTTTACTGCAGTGCTTTCTAGAAATAGATTCAGACAAATTTTTAGATGTATTCGCTTTTATGATCTTGAGACTAGGCAAGTAAGTAAGTAACGACCCATTAGAAGCTATCAGAACTATTTATTACTTTGTGAAGAATTGCCTAGACAATTATTCACTTGGTACAAAGGTCACTGTTGATGAACGTTTTTATATATAATTGGAAAGTGTTCTTTCCGAGTTATATAAAAGCAAACCTGGACGTTATGGGATAAAAATATAATTTTGTACAGGCAAGTTTACACGGGTATGATAAACAACAACCGGTACTAGATATGTAGTACTATTTAAAAGTAAAGATATGTATTACTATGTAAAAGTAGTACTAGATATGGCCAAACCTTACTTTGGAACATGGAAGAGTTACGTTTGCCTGGAACTCTGCGAAGAATAAGCAAGGGATTCCACAAGAATTTCTTGCAAACACTGGACGTGAAGAACACTGCTCTGTATTTGGTTTTCCCGGTAAAATGACACTCGTTTCACATGTTCCACGAAAAAATAAAGCAATTAGTTTTTTATCAACGTAGTTCACTGATGAAGAAACGACCAACGAAAGAGAGAAGAAAAGCCAATCATAAATTTGCACTACAATACCACTAAAGATGGTGTCGATACTGCGCCCAAATGACGCGGGAGAACTCTTGTGTTCGAGCTAAAAGACGGTGGCCCTTAAGAATTTTTCTTGAAATAATAGAAATGGCAGAACTAAACGTCTTTATAATATTTTGCCAAAAATTTCCTGACTGGTGTAGAAATAAAGGAAAACGCAGAAAATTCCTTTAGATATTTGCACCTCTGAACGTGAAAACTAGAAAAGAATTATCGAGGCATGCAAAAATATATTCTGGATACAATTCGACTATTTCTGACAGAAAGTAGAACAGAAACGCCGTACCTGTTGGAACGCCGTGACGTCTCATAATCACTACACATCGGATACTATGTTGGACTAAGAAGAATATGTGTACGATCAGAGCTAATAATATAATGCTCGTAACATTTCAAATTTCCAAGAAACACGTTATCTTGTGTTATATTTTTGTGCTAATGTCTAAAACTTGAAAAGCTGATATGAAAATTGTAATCCGATTATAAGTTCAGACAGAAACTCTAAACAAGCTGTTTCTAAACGATTTTTACCTAGTGTTGTTATAACAATTTAAACATTATGCCACGAATCTCAAGAACCTAACTCTTGGATATAATAATTCTTGCAATATTTCAATATTTGTTATATTTCTTTTACTTTAATATATTTGAAACATTTTTACCCTTTGAAAACTTAAGAAAAATGAACAGCTAGGAATATTGAGACTCATTATACTCCGGAATTATTTTTTAAAATGTAAGCACCTAACAACTAAAAACCTAAAATTCGATCATTTTTTAATCGCCCAAATTAAATTTCAGGCCGAAATGTTATCATATTACAACTAATTTAGTTGAAATATGATTAATACCCTTGCAAACCATGTATTTCGAATTGCATCTCTACATAAACTCTACAATGCGATTAATTACTAATTTCTGGTAAGTAAGAGTATTAAAATTAAAGGTGTAGATCTAATAAATGCTATACGTATTGTGAATCATAAATATAATGTTGTAAGTATTTAAAATAAATTATTCCGAATTTAAATTGAAGGATTTTTATTATGAGAAAGGTTGGATTTACCCTCCAATTGGACACTTCACATGTTATTAGTTAATCAGTACTGTAGGTAATATACTTGTAAAGTATTGTAACAGTAAAACTATTTGAATAGGAAATGCTGAAAAATATATGATAGTCAACATAAAATATCAAAATTGCATAATTATAAAATTTATAAAATATTGAGATAATATTTTGAAAGTATTTAATCACTACGCTTTAATAATTAAGAGCAAATTATAAATTTTGTGAAAAGGAAACCCACAATTTGGTTTTAGAAAGGAAAGTAGCACGCGCGCAGTATTATTTAGCGTGCAGAAACTATTCTAAAGTTGTAAAGGCATAAGGCAAGTTTGCATGAATTGCAAGTTTTTCATGAAAAACTGTGATTAAACCGCAATTTTAATGAGTCATGAGGATGGCTGACAAAATTTAAGCATAAGTTACCTTATACTCAAACTAAGTACTATTAACCTTATACTCAAAATTCATGTTCTATGAAACTTTTGCAAAGACATAGGAAAAACTATAGCAGTTGTTAAATTGTTAGAACAAAAAAATTTATGCTTGTTACCAAAAGCGCAATTTTTAGAAAACAATAAAATCTTAACACTAGTAGATTGAATCAAATTTTAACTTTACTGAATTTATTGAAACGTCACTTTTAAAGTACTTTTAGGGTATGATTTCACTTTAGGATATGATTTCAAAAACATGTTATTTAATTATTTTGGATAATTACTTTTCTCTGGCAGATTGCCCAAGATGTTAAACCTTAATTAAACGAAGAGTAAATATAACTTATTTGATATGAAAGTAATAGATTTAACGGATTTGAACCATTCATTTATATATTTGTCTAATAATATTAAATAATTTGGTCCCACGTAAAGCCAAATCTACTTTACTTAAAATTATTGTTTATCTAAGGCACATATTACGATTGATTTGCTAAGTAGATATAGTTAGAAATAACTCTTGCAATAAACAGGAGAAAATATAAAACTATATATGTTTTTATATAAAAAAGAATTTAGGTCATTTAAATTCTAATGTTCTTGTAAAGTATTGTAACAGTTAAACTATATGAATAGGAAATGCTGAAAAATATATGATCGTCAACATAAAATATCAACATTAAACTCTTATTAAATAATAATAACATAGAATTCGTAATGGTCAAAAAAAATAATAATTATAAAATTTATAGATTTAAATCTGTACTTTGTCAAAACCTCGTAGTACCTGTCAGTATGCTTCATTGAATTCTTGCCTTTTACGCAACAAGTACAACTTCTTTTTTCTTCCTATGGAATTTCTTTGAAAATTTGTGCTTGATTTTCTTTAAAAATGATTTCGATTTTTGTAATTTCACCTGAAATTAGTTTTGTACGAAACAGTTAACATTTGTCTTAACTACATGCAGCTTATTCGATAACTTAGTTAATTTATAAGTATACGAACACAATACAAATGGAACAGTTGAAAAAATAATTAATTAATGTGTACGGTAAATGAGAATTGTACGGATTTTTTGTTGCCACACGAGCAAACACTTTGAAATCGTTTTATGTTTGTAGAAGCAAGTGGATTTTATATTTGTGGATATATTACGAAATATAAACAGCATTATTTCGAAAATTCGAATTAGTTCTTTAAATATATTATATAATTACAGCAAATCTAAAAATATATATATAAAAAAACTATAAGAGATTCTGGAGTAAAGTGCTTTGGAGTAAATGTTAATTAGGAAAACAACTGTGGTCCTATTCCAAAATAGTGTTTTATTCAAAAAACAAGAAAAAAACTATGTGTGGTGTTTCAACACTACAACTCAGACATCAGACACTAGAGCAGGAGCCAAAAAAGAACAATATAATATCTGGTATCCCTGCAGAATGAGGAAAATAATTTAAAACTTGCGGCAACAAATGTGCTAACTAGATTGCAAATCAAACCACAAGAGGAAGACATTATAGATATCTACAGAATAAAACCAAACAATAAGACTATTAACCACATAGTGGGACCAGTAATGGTAAATCTAAGCCATAAGGAATTGAAGGAAAAGATCATGAAAAAAAGATAATATATTCAGAATAATGTAATCTAAGAGGTCCAAATAACTATATAGTCATTAATGAAGATTTAACACTTCAAAATCAAATACTGTTCAAAAAGGCAAGAGTATTAAAAAAATAGGCTATAAACTTGTATGGTGCATCAGAAAGGAAGTAATGCTACCCGCAATAAGAATAAGAAAGGCGGAGGATGTAGAAAGGCTCAAGGATTTTCAAGAATAAATATACCTAACATACAAATAATTTCTAACAAAATAACATAATAACAACAAACTAAATATCAATTTATGAAAATAATCTCAATATTATACACTAATATACGTAGTCATAATTCTATTCACAAAAAACGGGAAATAATAATACTTACGGAAACATGGTTATAAAATCAAGAAATTCCTAGATTTATCAAAATAAATGGTTATCAAGGTATTCAATCTGTAAGGAGTAAGGGAAGAAGAGTTGGTGTCGCAATTTATCTAAAGCAACAAATAAAGTACGAAATTTTAGAATAGATGGACTTCGAAAATAATAATTTCTTATTCATAAATTTAAATCAACATAACATTAAAATCGGATTTATATATAAGCAATCTAGTTGGCCAAAGAATACTTTTGTTAACTTCCTGGAAAACAAACTAGACCAATACTCAAACATATTAATTATAGGCGATTTCAACTTGATGTTGGATATCAATCAGACATTACAAGAATATATAGATATCATTGAAAGCAATGGCTGTATATAGTTAATAAGAGCGCTACAAAAATAGATACAGTTACTAAAAAAAGCTCAGTCATTGATCACATCATAACCGACAAATCAAGTGTATTATCTTACATACATATCTTTAATAATCCTATAGCGGATCACAATTTGATGATATGTCATTGCCAAATTGGCCAACCACTATTTAAAGATACAAAACAAAGCTATACAATAAACTATATAAAATTAAAAGCCGAGTTGGAGGAACAATTCAGGAAATTCAATCATTTAACGAACTAATATACATTCTGAATCGATATCTT
The DNA here is from genome assembly GCA_009867245.2 of Adranes taylori. Classification (NCBI taxonomy): domain Eukaryota; kingdom Metazoa; phylum Arthropoda; class Insecta; order Coleoptera; family Staphylinidae; genus Adranes; species Adranes taylori. The sequence goes on from WYDF02000001.1 coordinate 346,973, forward strand.
CAAACTAATACGACCAAATCAACAAAAGACACTTCTATAAACATAGCATGTGGATGGTATATAGAAGAAATAAACAGGAAAATGAACGAGAGAGACAAATTTTACAGACTAAAGCTTAAATACCCTGAAAATAATTATATAGAAAACAAAGTCACACAGCTAAAGGGAGAAACAAAAAACACATTCAAAAAATAAAAGAGAATTCTATGAACATATAAACAGCACAAATCAATTGAATATATTGAAGTAAGAAATGGACACATCACTACAGATGAATTAAAAATAGCAAATGAACTCAATCAATACTTTACGCATATATGTAACTCAATCGATAACAAATATGTCGTTGGATAACAAATTATAAACAAATAATAATAGTTGGGCGTACTTCAGATTAACAAACGAAAAGGAAGTAAAAAAAAATCATGATGGCATAAAATGCAAAGTTATCAAAAATTGAAAGACAAACTAGCACTGACTATATGCAAATTAATCAATGCCAACATAAAAGCAGGAACATTTCCCAATGAACTGAAGCTAGCGAAAATTATACCAATACACAAAAGTGGCAAGACAACAATAGCAGGAAACTATCGACCAATTGCTGTCCTCAACACCTTTTCCAAAATTTTCGAGCAAGTGATTTATAACAGGCTATGTAACTTCCTCAAGGACATAAATTTTAACTGTCTGAATCAGCATGGCTTCCTAAAAATGAGAAATACACAAACTGTAATATCAAATGTGATGCAAGATATATTCACAAATATAGACAATGGCAGTAGTGTTGTATGATTGTTTCTAGACTTTAAGAAGTCTTTGATCTGGTCGATTACGAAATTCTCAATAAAAAACTATATGACTTTGGAATAAGAGAAAGGCTCTAATCACAGACTACTTGAAGAATAGGATGCAATATGTTAATGTATGTAAACATAAAAATTCAATCATTAGAAATAACATAACGAGCACCACAGGGCCCAAATAACATAAGGAGTACCACAGAAAATCATCGAATGGACAATTCAAAATAAATTGGTCCTTAACGAAAACAAATGCAATTATATGATACTGAATGGGAAAATTAATGATACTATATAAATAAAAATTAATAATAAAGTCATAAATAAAGTAAAACAAGCAAAATATGTAGGACTCATAATTGATGAAAAAATTAACTTTAGTCTACATATGCAAAAACTGATAAACAAAATAAGATCTCAACTTACAATTTAAAAAAATATAGCTACTTCATACCGAATAAACTTAAATATCAGTTATATTATTCATATGTAAATTCACACCTAACATACATTATTCCATGTATGTTGGGACAAGAAAATATAACAGACCTTAAGAGAGTGCAGCGAATGCAAAATAAAGCAATTAAAAATATATTCAATCTACCGTACTCACGCCAATAGAAGATCTTTCAACAGTTAAGCAACAGTTAAAATGCAATCTCCTGGCAGAAGCATATTATGAGTGTAGTGTAAGCCAGAACTCAAGTGTAAGCCAGCACATGTAGTTTAGTTCACTTTAGTTCATTTCAACGCTTTTAAACTTACTTGATTAATTGTGAATGTGACGTGTAATTTACATTGCGAATAAATGTATTATTAATAATAATAATTATTCTTTTTATGAAACCGTAGTAAATGTGCTATAAATCCACAAAAATAATAAATTTAAACTGGAAAAAGATATATTTTCGTAATTAAAAATTTGTTTTAATCATAATATGGCAAAAAACAAAATATAAGCGATTTGAAACCACTGAAACATAGTTGAAAAATCATAATTCTTAAATTCCCAAACTAATTGAATTGGTAAATCTAGATAAATTCACATGTTAATAAAACATTCATAGAGCCCACATCAAACATTCATTAAATATCTACATGTCATTTGATAATTTTGTACTAGAAGTTTATTAGATGTTTGAACTTGTTAATGAATTTGTTGATAAAATTATAAAAAATTTTTTTAGAAACAGAAACGTATGAATTATGCTGACTAACCCGACGTGGTCCAGTTATGCTAAATATTATTCGTTCATGTATATAAATAGCTTGAATAATTCATTACCATATCTTCTTAAAAGGTTCGCTAGTAATATTGGCTTTAAAAAAATATTAATAAATTTTCCTCATTAAAAAAATAATTTGGTTCCGCTTGAACTATCAGGTGTTTACTCAGTGAAATGCGGGGTTCTTGTGAGAAATTTTATATAGGCATGACAAACAAAAAGTTTGAAGTAAGGTTTAAGGAACATCTGAATGCGATTGGGTTGAATCCTCATGAACAATCAAATTTTGTTCAGCATATTTTAAGTACCAATCATGATTTCTCTTTTAAAGATGACCTTAAAATTTTACAATTTTGTCATAGTAAATACTTAATTTTGTTTCTGGAACAACTTCATATAGTTAATGATATAGACACAGGTAAATTTTGGAATATACAAACGGATTTTCAGAATTTGGACTTTTAAAAAAAATTTTTAGAATTGTGTCATGATTAACAGTTATATCTTTTATTGTATGTATGACCCGTTTAAATTTAGTTTGCTGTTTTACGGTTGCAGATATTATGTGTCTAAGTAAATGGTTCCATTCTTGTCATGATTTAAGTATATTAATAAAAAGTTTGGTTTGTTAGATAAATTTTATATTTCAATAGGACAGCCATTGTAGGTAGCTTCATCGTTTTTAGTGATGAAGCCACGTGTGAAATATACAGAAAAAATTTAAAGGTCTTTTAAAAGTGAAATATCTTTTATAAGTTTTTAATTTCCATTGTTCATAGTTTTATTAACATGTGAATTTATCTTGTTTTTACCAATTCAATTATTTTAGCAATATAATTCTAGACTTTTAAAGTTTTAACCATGTTTCAGAGGTTTCAAATCGTTTATATATTCTCTTTCGCCATATTATGATTAAATCAAATTTCTAATTATGAAAAAATTTTCTTGGTTGAAATTTATTACTTTTGGTGGATTTATAACACATCTAACATGGTATCAAAAAAGATTTTCTTACTCTAACATTATCAACTTATAAAGTGTAAAGGTGCGTATAGCTGAATTGTAGTTTCTAAATCACGTTTTGATTGCTGTATTATTTACGTTTGAATTTCTACGAGACTTCATGTTTGCAAACGAATGTTTTATTATATTTAATTAGTTTTGTATACAAAGTCCCTCTGGTTTAATTTCCTCCTTTTAGTCTGAGGATGCTACAGTAGAAGTGACCCAACGCCTCACAACTTTTTATTTTTGTTTTTTGATTAAAACACTATTTTGGAGTAGGAGCATCGTTGTTTTCCTACTTAAACAATTACAGTGATGTAAAATTTATAAAGATAATTGACGTCATGTTTAGGAATTCAACATTATTAAAGATATATAAATACCTTCGTGTTAGGCTCTTCAACATTGACATTCAGAGTATCACTAGTGCGCCTAGGAGTTGAATCACCAAGAGAAACAGCACTGGCAACATTTAGAATTCCGGTACTTGTACTGGTACTTAACGGTTTAATATTAACCTCAAGTCCACTATTACTATCACCAGCATCACCATTTGAAGCTTGTTGCAGATCATTACAACTCGTACTAAACCGTACGCTGCCATTTAGAGTCGCACCCAAACGACGCGAATCTAAAACATTGTTACTCTCAAGTTGAAAGTATCATGAATGGTACATAACTTGTGACATACTTTAGCAGTGAGTTTTTGTTTGTACAGTGCGTTTTCTACAGTTATCAAGTCAGATATGGAAGACGATATGGAACAAGAGGATTCCTTATCGTAGACATCATAGAACTAGACAACCTCCTTAAAGCATCGGACAATATCCGACCAAAGGAAGGTCGTGTAAAAATGTGTGGAGCCGCTAAGAAGCGCTACAAGTGGCTTCTAAAATGAGGCTTATCCGTGGAGCAAGCCCGAGAAGGGGCGGTTCGACCGGTACCCCCAAGGGTCAAAGGTCCCAAGCGACAGAGGTCAGACGAAACCACTCCGGAGGCTGCCGCTAGGAAGCAGCCCAGAACCGGAGAGACATCTAAAGGCTCGCAGGAGCCTACGAGTCTCGCACGGGGCGGGTCCTTCGAACAGATAGGTAATGGAGGATGTAAAGGTGGGGGTCACACATGGGGCGTATCCCGATGAGACTCCCCACCCAACAGCTCACGGCTGTACAGGACGCGATTCTCGGGGAGGTGCTCTCCATGGATGACTCCAACTGAAGGCAAAGTTCTTAGGAACTAGCTTGAAGTCAGGTTATCTGGTGATCACTTGCCAGGACAAGGCCACTGCAGGGTGGCTACTTAGCATGGTGGGTACCCTGGGAGGGGGCGCGTTTGAAGGCCCTGAATGAAACAGAAATACCAAAAGCGGCGATCGCCATTGGGTATTTCCGTAATAGTTCAGAGGATCCTAATATTCTTAAGGACCCAAACTGAGAGCCTAAGGACAGAGGCTAGAGGATCCTCCAAAGAACCGTCGATGGGACAGACTGTGAGTCTCACAGTCACCATTATTGGACAAAAAATCATGGGAACACCTGAAAGTTACAAGCTACAGGGCTAACTTCAAATTTGGACAGGCGGCAATAAAACCTAAAGGCGAACATAAACCTAAGGTCGTTGCCACCCTATGTCGAGGCAGGTAAAGCCCAAAACTGAAGCCATGGTCTCTGCAAAAGGCTCTGAGAAGCCAGAAACGGAGATTAGGGCGAAACCTAGCACTGGTAGAATGGCTGGGCATTCCTTAGATGCTTCCAAAGGCTCAGAAGAGCCTGGAGTGGGAGGAATGGAACAGTCTAGTACTAGCACGGTTTCGCTTGTAGCTCTACCAGGAGCTTAATATTAAAGTAAATAAATGTAAAAAAATAAATAAATAAAAGTCTACCTAAAAGTACTTATTACTGTTAAAAACTCCAAATGAGTGTTTCTTTAGCTTTTAAGAATAAAGACCTGATAAAAAATTGTTTATAAATGAGTTCTAAAAGATGCCTTAATTAACGGATAATAAATTACAAATGAACTAATACATTTCCATTACTAATAAATTTAACGATTTCGTCAAAATGTGTACTAAACATAGTAGTTAATATTATTAAAATTAATCTTGAAATCTTACTAGCGTTTTTCCCATTACTTGTTGTTTTGCTCAAAGGTGTTTTAATAACGGGAATTGTAGGCTTCACAATACTATTGGCACGTATAACCCCATTTAAAAGATTTGAACCATTTGTATGCTGTTGCTGATAGAAGACATTGCGAAAACCATTAGCAAGAGGAGTAGTGCCGTCTTTTGCAGGAGATAGTATCGAATGTGGATTCGAATGTGTACTAAATAAGTAAAAAAATAAAATATAGACACTAAATATACTACAATAATTTGCAACAAAACAGTTAACTAGTAACTACAAAAATCAAATAAAACCTACCGGCAAGCAGATTTTTGTCCAGCTTTCTTAATAGCTAAAGACTCATACATTCTATTCCAAAAATCATAGAAGCATGAAGCATTCGAATTATAATACAACTTGCTTAAGCATTTTAATTCTTCAGGTAATTCACAATCCCTGTAAATACAGGGCACAATCGTTCTTTGCTGGCGTTCTATAATTATGAGATAAATTTTATAAGATTGAATAAAGTTTGAGAATAATTATTCGAGAAATTGTTATTGAGAATAATTATTCCTAAAAATCTTTTAGTAAATTTTGTACCAACTGGAACGCTAACATAAACGCTAACTAGGTTAATAGTATTTTCGTATAGCAAATACAGTCGCTATACGAAAATACTATTAACCTAGTCACAATGATCAATTGAATTCATAACTTTATAAGATTTGCTGACTTAATCAGAACTTGTAATTAAATAAGTAACAAAATGAAGTAATTTAATATGATATTAATATGAAAACGCATTATCAGCAAATAGAACTCCATTCTAGTGGTAGAATAGAGTTTGTTTCCTAGATTAATTACTCTGTCAAATTACTCAAGTTATTATTGTTTAAGACTTAAGTAACTTCCATATTTATTTAATATATTATTTAACTTACATTACAACATACCTAAAATTACAACTCACCCTGAAAAGGAAATATAAACAAAAATTACAAGTATCTACAAATTATCAACTATCACAAAATCTAAAAATTGTACAAGTTTTAAACAAGATAAATTCTTTAAACATACTTATAAAGTGCAAGCTGATATTAGTGGCAGGAAACACTGGTGAAATAATAATCAGGTACATCATCTTAAAAGCTATAAATTAATAACATCTTTTTAAATAAATAAACAAGCAGAATAGCAATGTTTTAAACAGATATGGAGGTGAAGAAATAGATTAAATTAACAGCAGCTCTTAAAATGCGTGAGTGCTGTCAGTATGTACAATGATGGAGATTGGAAAACTCGCCCAACAATCAAATCTATAATAAATTCAATATCTATTGAAAATTTTATCCACCAAAAAAATATTAAACGAAATTCATCAAAAGGCAGACAAAATACTTCATTTGCTGAAACTATGAATATCGTTATATGATGATTCAGAAAGAATTTAGACGTGAAATTCGAAACCCAAAAGAAAATGGTGAGCCAATGAATGTGACGAAATGTGAATCAAAGAGAAATTAGACCTGAGATTCCAAAAGCAAAACAAATTGTTGTGCAAATGAATGTGATCGATTCTAAGGATCTAGTCATAACCAAGCTGAATTACCGTCATATTCCTTCGAAGAAATGGTTCCATTAATTCATCATTTCAAATTTATAGATTATTGTTATTGTTTCTGATTTTCCTGAACATAATAAATCTTACTTATTTAATATATTTTAATAGATATATTATCTTGAACATATTATAAAGTTCAAGATGTAAGAAGATATTTGATAAAAAAACGTATTATACTCCACAACGATTGCTATTAAAAGAGAAAAAAAGCAGATGAATCCTTTTCAGCAATTGCAGACACACTGGATTGTTCTCTACATGCTATAAAATTATCGATTCAATTGCTTTATAGTTCAAAGTATTTTGTGAATACTCACCAATTCCTATGTACTGAGCATAACTAACAAAATATCTATGAGCTGTATTCTCCGCAAAAAACGCTGGTGATATAATAAGCAATAACTTATGACAACGCTTTGAAATCATTTTGATTGTAACATCGAACTCTAATAACCCTGGCAGTATATCACGTTTCAACGATATCAACTTTAAATTGTACTCCTTTTCCATTTTTTCTAATACCTCACTGGCAAAATCCACATCTTCATTAGCAGCTAATACTAAAGCATTATATTTGATGAGATCTTGACCATCTTGAGATCGTTTAGCATCTTCATAAGTCAAATTCACATCCACAGTTGAGTCAAAGCCATTTTCGGTGCTAGTATTCGATCTATTCTTAAAATATTCGATATCGTCTTTAAAATTATTATCACAATCATCTATTACGTCAAATCTATCAATCTTTTCGAGAAAACTAATGAAATTTCTTATCGTTGCTTCAGATTTATACTTCTCATGCCATATGCTTATAATTTCATGCGTTGGATCTTTTTCATTTCCTAATTGTTGAAGGTATTGACTTTCAATACACATAAGCTCAGCAAGGCCTCTCCAATCTCTAAATATAATAAATTGGTAACACAACATATCAAAAGAATATATTTAAAATACATATAAAATTAAATCAGCTAACTATTTTGTAGTACAAATATTTTATAATTGAATAAATGCTGTATATATTTATTATATTAAATTTTTTTAAGTATACGATATTATTTTATTTCATTGATAACGCTAAAATTCTTTACATAAACAGCTTCACAATTAAATGCTTTAACCTAGTTTAGAATGTTCAAAATTATCACTTTACCTTAATTTTTCATTTTCAGATGGAAGTATTTTCAGTGGATTTAATAGTCGCGATATCTTTTTTCGAGTCTCTGAACGCAGCGACTTAATAGAAACATCATAGAGGTCCTCCTCGATAGATTCCGTAGCGCCTTCCATTGTCTAAAACAGCAAATTAATTAAGTAATTAATTTGGATGATTAACCTCACTTATAAATAAAGTCACAAGTTAAACTTACTAAGTTAATCGTTTAGAGTTTAACCTAATAGTATTTTTATTATAACATTTTCAAACTGTACTAAATAACTTCGTAGAAAGATAATTTTTCTAATAAATTTACGAAATTCTGATAACAACCTTGTGACATTTCTCTGTAGAAGAAAATTAACGAATAATTAGTTCTTTTTTAATTTGCTGTTGGTATCATTTAACCATAGAGTCATATTGAAAAGAGCAAGAATTAGGATCTATCTAATCTTACGTGAAACAAATCTAATAATTGGGGTTAAAAGAAAACTTAATAGAGACGAAATTTAGAGCATAATTTGAATGGTTTCATTTAGCATGGAAATCATTTAGCATTATTTAGAACAGTAGAGAATATCAATTGTGAATTAGATTATGAATTGTGAACTAGATCTAACGTGAAACAGATCTAATAATTGCGGTTAAAAAAAACTTAATAGAGACGAAATTTAGCACGATTTGAATGGTTCTAAATCATTTAACATGATTTAGGACATTAGAGATTATGAACTAGTTTTTTACCGAATGGAACACGATTCGTATCAAAGTACGGCAAAATGTCGATCATTGCCTTGCATGAAATATTTGTTATGGTTATAAGCACTTTCAATGCTTCTAGAAATGCAGCGAAAGCAAGTTCCCTAAAGAAAATAGTGTCGCAAACATATTTATATCAGTATTACTATTCATGCTGCATGACGCCATGTTTTTATACTAGCAAGGAAGTAGTCTGATCACGGTGTAAGAAAATTACAATCGGTGCAAGTAGACTGTATTCTTTACTATTGAAATTTCAACAAATAGCGTTTTCCATTCGACGGAATTAGTGTACACTGAGTTCAGTAGTAGTGCAATGTTAAACTGTAAGAAATTATGAATATTGCACTAATTTTTTAGCAAATGGAACACGATTAATGTCAAAGCGCGCCAAACGAAACCTATATCATAATCTCACATAATTGTTATGTTTATCATTATTTTCAGTGCTTCTAGAAATAGGACAATTAACAATGGTTTTTAAATTTGTGACAATGAAGTTTACATTTAAAATAAATAACCAAGACTTTGTAATAAGTCTACCAGACTATTCCCTTGCATATTCCCATTCTTCATCGCTGCTATTAGAGATGAAAATAAAGAATATATATATTTATTCTAGTACTTCTATTCATGTTGGATGACGCCATGTTCTTACACTGACAGGGAACTGAAGTATGACCACGGTGTAAAAAAGTTACACTCGGTGCAAATCGTACCTATTTCAGTTCGAACTAGTTCCGTCGAATGGAGAACGCTATTACACTACTATTTATAAATATGTAAGTTTTCTTAGTCTAATTTGTAATCTAAGCTTAACCCACTGTAACTTTGTTAAGAGTCATCTTATATAAAATGATTTCTGATATAATAGTCTTTACTACTGAACGACTAATTGAAATTAGATCTGAAGGGAGCGAATGAAATTTGTTAATTTAACCGAGTGTATATGGAACCTGTCTAATGAAATAGCGTCAAATGAAATAGGTACCAATTTTGCACAAATCCATCAAATGGAAAACGATTATCGCTAACAGCTATCAGGTGTTATTTGACATGTAATTTTTGTGGTTATTGTAATTTGTAAACATTAAAAGGTAAATAAGAGTATAAATATCATAATGAGTGAGCATAGTCCACCCTTGAAGGTATCTTATTTAATTTTAATAATGTGGGAAAATATGTGTTAGATGTTATAATTCATTTACAGCGATATCGACGAGTAACGGAGGACGAAAGTAATACAGATACAGACGATGAATATGTTCCGTACGTACCTGTTAAGGAACGCAAAAAGCAAAAATTAATGAAGTTAGGAAGGATAGGGCAGGTATAATTTGAGGTTTATAGAATTTATTAGATTCTTATGTTCCTTGTGTTTTTAGCTAAAAGAGGATCAACTAAAACACAAATCTTCTAGTGAGAATGAGGGTAATGATGACGATGAACAAGATGAGGTATGGGGAAGGAAATATAATATTTCTCTTTTGGATCAACATACTGAATTAAAGAAATTAGCTGAAGGTATCTAATTATATACGTAAAATTTTATGGTAAAATTTAGATACTAGTAGGTATTGTTGAATTGTTTAGCAAAGAAAGTCAGTGCTGTGGAACGTCAATTGCGCAAGGAAGAGGAAATTTTGGAAAGTGTAGCTGAGAAAAAGGCTTTAATGGGTGTTTCTGAACTCGCAAAAGGTATCCAATATAACGATCCAATCAAGACAAGTTGGAAACCGCCTAGATTTATCTTAGAATTACCCGAGATTCGTCATGAAAAGGTTCGTATTGATATGCGTATTTTGGTGGAAGGGGAAGATGTTCCAGCACCATTGACGACGTTCAAACAAATGAAATTGCATCGTGGATTGATTGCAGCTTTGGATGCGAAAAAAATTAATAAACCCACTCCGATACAAGTAATTGAAATTTATGTGTTGCTAAATAAGTTTTATATTTCTGCTTGAACAATAACGAATGCATTCAGTCACATTTAAACTAATAAAAGTTTCGGTGTTCATAATAATTGTGTAATGTCTTTTTTACTGATCTTTACAATACAGAATCGGGTATGCGCAACTAATTATATCGTAATTCTTTTTTGGAACAAATCCAGAGCTGTTATAGACTGTCATTTTATTCAGTTTACATTTTATGTTTAGAATGATGATGGGAATCAACGTAGATTCAAGGACATAGTTTTTGCCTTGATACCAGAATTTCGGAAACTTAGAATTTTGTTTAAAAGAAAAACATTTTTATACAACCGCTCATTAGATTATTTTTATGAGAAATGGAAGGAAGAGTTATTAACTTTTTTAATATGGTTGGAATGACGAGAGATTTATGTTTTGATTTTATTGCTTTTCAAAACCCTGGGAGAAAACATAGTTTTATAGAATGGATTTTAAAATACGAGAATTATCAGTCACCGATTAATATTTAATGGGGTTATCCATTAGTACAAAGTATTTGATATGAAAGTAATACATAAATTTGATTTGTGATTCATTAATGTGTAAAGTATCCAAATGGAGCTATTGCTGTGCTATTTATGTTATTTGAGTGTTAAGTAAGTTTGATTTTCAATTTTAACTTTTCTTTGATAAAATAGGTTCAAGGTATTCCTACAGTTCTATCCGGTCGTGATATGATTGGTATAGCTTTTACCGGAAGTGGAAAAACTCTTGTCTTTGTGCTGCCGTTGATAATGTTTTGTTTGGAGCAGGAAGTAAAAATGCCGTTTGTGAGTAACGAAGGCCCATACGGTTTAATTATTTGTCCATCCCGAGAATTAGCGAAACAAACTTTTGATATTATTCAAGATTTCTCAACTGGTTTAAAAAAATATGGTAATTAATATTTGTTACTATATTAGTACAGATTATCTTCAATAATAAAGATGTCTTTTATTAGCTTGCTGGGTTGTATAAATACAATTTTTGTGTAGGGTTACTTAAGATATAAACAAATAAAAATGATATTGTGATTAGGTCTTCCGGAAATCCGAAGCTGTTTAGCTATAGGTGGATGTCCAAATACTGAATGCTTGGAAGTTATTCGACGGGGTGTTCATATAATAGTCGCTACTCCCGGGCGTTTGATGGACATGTTAGAGAAAAAATCTGTTCGACTAGGTGTTTGTCGATTTTTATGCATGGACGAAGCTGATAGAATGATAGATTTAGGTTTTGAAGAAGATGTACGCACCATATTTTCGTATTTTAATGGACAGAGACAGACATTGCTATTTTCGGCTACTATGCCAAAGAAAATACAGGTATGTGGGCGATTCACATTTTGAAATATAATTACTAAAAACATATTTATGTACAGAATTTTGCGCGTTCAGCTCTTGTTAAACCGGTAACGATCAATGTTGGAAGAGCTGGAGCTGCTTCTCTCAATGTCATACAGGAAATTGAGCATGTTCGACAAGAAGCGAAAGTTCCACACCTGCTAGAGTGTTTGCAGAAAACAACACCACCGGTTTTGATATTTGCCGAGAAGAAACAAGACGTTGATGCAATACATGAATATCTTCTATTGAAAGGAGTTGAAGCTGTTGCTATTCACGGAGGCAAAGATCAGGAAGAAAGATCGAGATCTGTAGAAGCTTTTAGGTGAACAATTATAGTTTGTTATTACATATTTAGGTATATTGAAACTATGCGAAATTTCAAAAAAATTATAAACAAATCTTGTTCCCGTTTTTGTTTGTATCAACATACGAGTAATTTCTTTAACACTGTAGAATTGTTCTTGAAGTGCTCCATTCGTTCAACAAATGTTGTGGGTCATGTTGTCTATTTTAACTTTGTTAACCAACGCCCTGAAAAGATCTGTTATTGTTTCAGATTTTTCAGTCAGTGCTTTCTTCTTCCCGTTCCTCGTGTCTCATAAATTTTTTCTTGGATAATTCAGATAGTAGATTTCAGAATTAGAAAAGCAAAATGTATGTTCTGACTTCAAAATCTTTGCCAATGTCCATCCTTTCAGGGGTGTACTTTCTTCATTCTGGAGCGTAAAGTTCTAGAGATTGCGAACTTTCTAGAGTAAAGTTCTAGAGAGATATGTCAACTCGTTGTTTGAGAGAAATTCTTTTAACTCATGTGCATAAGATTCAAGGTTTAGAATGGATAAACGAACGAATCTATTGGGCTGAAGAACTGCAGTTAGTGCACTTCCTAGGTCAAAAAAATGGTCAATTTTCTAATAATTGCCTAGATGAATCTAGAAATAGACAATTTTTTAATAATCGAGTGTACGCATCTCGATACGTCCACTGCTACTTAGAAAGCTACACTATTTTGGAAAATTCATTCGTTTCGGGATGGAATTGTAGTTTCAATAACTCTATTTCCCTGGGTCGATTACAGCTATAGTCTACGTGAACCAAGTTATTAATATTGTTTTGTTAAATTTTCAAGCTGCTATAAGCGCACGGAAACTACATCGGATTATAAGCCTTGGCAACTTATGCAATCAATTGCCCTTTTTTGTCTTATGATCTGAATTCTATGATCAGAATTCTATTGCGATTTGCAATGGAGTTTAGATACTCACAGAATGCAACCACAAACATTTAAATTATCGAATAATCTTATATCTTAATTATGATAAGTCGTTCTGCAACAAAAACTAAACAATTTAATGATAAGCATGCAAAGTTGTTAAGATGTTATTGATGTCCGAGGCAGCTACACAGTTTGTTTCCATTTTTTAAAGTTTAAACTTTTTGATGGATTGAGTTTCCAATGTTTTTATCTTTCACAAAGTTGTCTTGTGTTGATTTTGATTAGATATATTTTTGTTTGAACAGGAAACAACAAAAGGATGTGTTAGTGGCTACAGATGTTGCTTCAAAAGGTCTAGATTTTCCTGATGTTCAGCACGTGATTAATTACGATATGCCTGATGATATCGAAAACTATGTTCATCGGATTGGTCGTACAGGGCGTGCTGTTGGCAGGAAAGGCGTTGCAACTACTTTCATTAATAAAGCGAATGATGAATCAGTCTTACTTGATTTGAAGCATCTTCTTATCGAAGCCAAACAAAAGGTATAAATTTTACAACCTTTTTTTCACATTTTTAACTCGTATGAGTGGGTAATATGGCAATGTGGCTGGTAGTTGGTTGCTTTGGTAGCTCTAATGTGACTAGAATTAAATATTCCTTTTGACAGCCTGACGGTGGAATATTTCAATTTCTATATCAATAGCTCTCTTCGACGGTTTGATTTTATCTACTTCTAGATTTTCATTGCACTTTATTTTATTATTTGATTCTATTTTTTATTCTATATTATTATATTAATTTTAATAATTTATTGTACTGGGATTTGGCCTTACGCTTTTCCTAATAAATAACTTTTTTTACATAATTACACTAACGTTTACATAACTTTAACAGACGGTATATAAATGTATCTTTACATATAGGTACCACCAGATTTGGCTGAATTATGTTCGGAGAATGAAAAATATTTGGATCTCGGTGTTGGAGAGGAGCGTGGTTGTGCTTATTGTGGCGGTCTGGGCCATCGGATTACCGATTGTCCGAAATTAGAAGCGTTACAAAACAAGCAAGCTTCAAATATTGGCCGAAGAGATTATCTTGCAAATACGGCAGCTGATTATTAATGTAGGTGTTGATTTTAATCTTTGTTTAGTTTTTATTAATTTTATTAATTATAGATTATAATTAATAATAGAAGACGAAAAACTAAATAGATCGTTCAATTATAACTATAAATTTATAAGCAACTACAAAATAAAATAAAACATTTATTATCCCGTTAATAAACGTTCTAATTAATATTTTATAAGAATTTTCTGTTATTATAAACTAAATAGAAAATTAAATAACATTCTATAATTTAAATTATGTTTTTAGTATTACACATTAACAATAATTTGACTTTAATAAACAATACTAATATTTAGTACTTACGAAATATCTTTAAGACAGTTTCAAAAGGTAAAAATTAATTTTACAATTTACTACTACAACACAAAAATCTAATTATGCGTGCATATATACTGCGCATTTTACCTCCACCAGTGTTGTAATTGATTTTCTCATCACTACACATATCTACTCCTGTTCCATTTAATTTTTCTTTTGTTTTCTTTCTTTCACGTTTTGTTTTCATCTACAATAGAAAGTAGTGCGTTTAAGTAATGAGATATAGTTAAGTTCGATTATTTTCTTGAAGCGATTCATTACAAGATATCAAATAGATGTCGTGAGTATTTTCTCTTACTTTATTGTTACTATCTTGAGTAGAATGTGATCGAACCTCGCTGCTCGGACATTTTGATCGTTGGTTTTTCGGTATTACACATTCCGCTGATATTTCGGTCTTGAATCGACCTTTCTTATAATACCGATTATGTCGACGATTATGCGTTTGAATAGCACTTCTATACGGAGTTTCTTGACTTGACGAAGAGTCTCTGAAAAAATGCCATAATGTTCTTACAATGATAAATATATTAGCGTTAAGAAACTACTTCTTATAAGGGGCCAGAGTAGAGCCTTGAGACTTTCTACTTTTAATAGTCTTTAGATATAAAAGTTTCACATTTTGCTTTTTTTGTTTAATAGATTTTAAAGTCTCACACCCTGCTTTTTTGTTTATAACAATTTAGTAGGCTCCATAAAGTTATTTTTAGGGTTGTAACAAGTAACACTGAATCATTATGACAAATTTTGACAGGTAAATATTATGACTCACGTCAGCGGTGGCCTGTAGTTTCGATATATTAATGCAATCGATTTTCCTTCTTCTAATATCTCTTCGCTGTTAAATATATCTCTACTACTCCTTCTTGCAAATCGTGCATTTTCTTTACGACGTTTACGTGCAGCATTATTATAACTTTCTTCATGTAGAATTTGTTTCTAAAAAGTAATAATTAGAAACGTTTTCAATGCAGATAGAAAATATGTATCTTTGGTATAATGTCCATGGAATTCATATTTAGGGAAGCTATTGCAGAACTCTTTGGATTATAATCTTAATATTGTAATTAGAATAATAGATTTTTACAGGCACAATAAGGTACTGACTTTGTTTTAATTTGAATTTTGGAAATATATGGTGATGGAAGGAAGGGTCACTCGTTGTTATGGGTCACTGATCTTTTCAGTTGAAATGAACTTTTGTTGAAGGGAAATTACATACTGCTGTGCAGTTTGTCGATTAACTATTACGCAATGTAAAACTATAATCTTCCATGGATTTTAGCATTACTTACAAGGGATTCCCCACGCAAAGCAGAAAGAGAAGAACTAATAACTTAATATTTAGAGGGATCATAAAGCGGAGGAGAATTTTGTACAAGGTAAATATCGCTGATGTTGAATAACAAGAACTCTGTGGATTAGCCTAATAAAAAAATGTAGTTATTAAAAAGTATTAAATTTTTTCAAGAAAATAAAAATAAATTTCTATTCCTTTGCTGACCTGTATTGCATACAATCTTATTATAGATACTATATGAATTCATCCGGAGGACAGTTGCATTTATTCCTGTATTTTTACTAATGTTTATGATTTTAAGCGATTAAAGTTGCAACTATGATTACAACTAGTTTGAAAACTCTCGAATGGTACCTCGTGTAAGACTTTTTATAGTAATGATATTTATTATTTTATTTACTACCTTTAAATTATCTTCTGTCATACTATCTGTAGCATCACTAGAATTCATTTTTTTCTTACTCTCGAATTTCTGGAAATAGTCATTAGCTTTTTCTATCTGATCAATATAATCTTTAAATTTATTCCGATAGCGTTTCTGTCTAACCTTTTGTTTTTGTCTCTCACTCATCCCAGATACAGGATCTTCCGATTTTGTTTCGTCGCCTCTTCCTTCCATAGGAATATCAATTTTCTCGTAATGCTTTTGATCGTGTTTTTTCGAACAATGGCTGGTATATTTTGTATCTCCTCTGTCATCTTGATATTTCAGCTCCGGACTAGGATATTTTCGATGGTCGGGTTGCGTTGGACAGCCACAACCGCAGTGTGATGAATGTTTTGTCTAAAGTCAGTAAAGCATAGAGATTTGTTTTATTTGTGACTTTCATAAAAAACCCTTGAGGCCAGTAGACTTAATAATTTGCTACTACAAACGTTGATGAAAAGAATCAGTTCTATAGATTATTGTATGAGAACAGCAGCAACAGTAAAAAGCGAAAATAAGTGCAAATGTATTTCCAGATCTGGATAAATAGTAATCGGAAGGTTTTCATATCAAATACTGAAAACATTATGCGGATATGATGGTTCGGTTTTATTGGTTCTTTCTAGAATAATAATAATAATACTAATTTAGTTCTAGCATACACGCATATCCGGTGTATACGAAAAAAACATCCAGCGCCATAATGCCGCTTTAAAAGTGCTATATTTTCATTTGCGTCATTCTTACGGAATAGACAAAGACCCGGTGGCACCCTACGTCGTTAAGAATATTGAGACCATAGTTGAAAATAACTCAGTTAAAATCTTATATAACTACGATTTTCCTACTATCCATCAAATAGCCGTAAACAAACCTGATGTTGTGTTATTAGATTCCTTATAGAATTTTCTAGCCCCGATGATAAAAATATTAAATTTAAGGAACGGGAAAAAGTGGCTAAGTATCAGGATTTGCTATGCGAGTTAAAGATCCAATATCCACACCATTTCATCAAATTGGTAGTCATCATCATTGGAGTCATGGTAGGCGCTAGGTCCTCCTCAATAAACTATATTAAGACCATACCGACTTGTGAGGCCAAAGCTGAAGAATTAGCAAGTCAGATGCAAAAGGACGTAATCCTGGGCACTTTGAGCTTACTTCGTTCACACGATCCGACAATGACGTAAGGACCTACTTTATTGTTTAGGAAGTCGTTACGTGACATGTGCCCAAAGAAGAATCTCGTGTATGACGTCGTCTTTTTAAAGGTGCTGAAGTTGAGATTCTTTGGAGGTGCACGATATAAAGCGTAAAAATAATAATAATACTGAAAAGCTGGCAAGCAAAACGATGTAACGAGTCAAGTCCGTCATCAAAGGGGCATCTTCCAAGGCGACTCACTAAGCCTTGTGTTGTTTTGCATTTCACTACTCGCCCTATCTGTAGCTTTACGTCGCTTGAAGGGTATCCATGTGGAAAACCTGGTTGTCGGATACATAGTGTAAGTCAACTCTTTTATATGGATGACTTAAAACTCTATTTCCCCGGCGAAACGGAGTTAACAAAGTCCTTAAACATAGTCACCATGTGCACTAGAAAAGGCAGATATTCAGCTTACCGACGGATCAACCGTCTCACACCTTAAGGTTGATGAGAGATACCTGGTGTCGGATGGTGTCATAAACACGCTTGTCTATTCGTAAGAATATAATGGCCGTAGAGTTGGCAAACATGCAAATCTCAACCAGAGACTCTACTTCATATACTTTGCGCATGGCCGGTGTACGCTAGAACTAAATACATCTATCGCCATAATGCCGCCTTAAAAGTCGTATATTTCCATCTACGTGATTCTTACGGTATAGACAAAGACTCTGTTGCCCTACGTCGCTAAGGATATTGAGACCGTAGTTGAAAATGACGTCGTTAAAATATATTGGAACTACGGTTTTCCTACAACCCATCAAATAGTCGCAAACAAACCTGATATTGTGTTGTTCGATTACACAAAGCGGGAGATGTTCCTCATCGAATTTTCTAGAATATTGAAATTAAGGTACGAGAAAAAGTGGCTAAATATCAGGATTTGTTATGATGACCCTTAAGGGTCTAATATACACGCCATTCCATAAAATTGTAGTCCTCAGCATTGGAGTCATGGGAGACGACAGGTCCTCCTTAAGAAACCATAGCATACGACATGTGAGGCCAAAGCTGAAGAATTAGCAAGTCAGATCCAAAAGGCCGTAATTTTGGGCATATTGAGTTTACTTCGGTCGCACGACCCGACAATAACGTAATGACTTACAGTATTGTTTACGTGACATCTGGTTACGTGACATCTGCCTAAATAAGCCACCCAATATTGGGTGGTGGTGGGGAAATGAAATACTCGTAGCGGACCAAAACATACACAATGGGCGCGAACAACTAATCAACACGCAAGAGCCTGAGAACTCCGATTAAGAGCTCTGCAGTTGAATAGACGAGCGAGCAATACAATAATAGCGTTATAATTATTGTAAATGAGGAGCGTGTCCTCAATTAAAACACGCAAACCAAAATAATGGAGGATAATTGTTTAAGATATGACGAAATGCGATCACCCAGTTGGCAATCAGCCGAAGAAGGTATCGTTTACATCAGGAAGATCAGCCACTATCGCAGGCACAAAAGGATCGTCAAGAAGCCGATAATGTTCATAGTGAACCACCCCTACACTTGCAGGACCGAGCAATATGCCCCAAATTAAGAGAAGAGGAAGAGGGCAACTTTGATCAGAAGAAGAGAAAAAAGAACTCTTGCGGTGCTATTTATATTGCCAACAGAAGGTGGCACATACTCTGCAAATATGTGTACAGAGTATGGAGAGAACACAACCCTGAATTTCAATTGAATTTTAACCTTAACACACTACAAATCAATGTAAAAACATAAACTTCCTTAGATCGAATCCGAGAAGAACTTTTAAGTTTAATTACACAAGAAGCCCCGAATACATTAATTGTCCAAGAAGCCCAGAACGTCCCAAAACCTGTTAAACAGAAAGAGAGCAAGGAGACCAGTTACAACCAGAAAGGAGCGAATTAGAATATATAATCAGAGCAAAGTTAGATGAAATAAAAGCAAACTATGCTAAAACGCCCTAAACTAAGAAAATTCAATAAAAATGTCCTGACACTAAATGAATCCAGCAAGGAAATGAAGCGCTTAGGAATGTACTTGACCTTAATGTTAACCTGACAGACATCAACAATGCTACTTATGCCACTGCCACAATAATGAGCGAAGATGGCATAGAACACCACCTTGGGAACACAGAGGCTTAAACTTAAAGTAGCCTGAGAAAAGACCTGAGTAACTAGGTTAGAATCAGAAGTGGAAACCTAAACGTACTACAGGCTCAAAAACTCATAAGTAAATGGAAAGTAAACGAAAGCAATACAATTGTCATAGAAAACGTAAAGCATGTAGTCATAGAAAACGTAAAGCAATCAGTGAGTCCCGTATTTCAACGCATATGTAAATTTATAAAATGTGCTAAACAGTATCGGGAAAACAAACTTTCTGAAAATGATACTAAAGTCGCACTCTTAGAGAAAACGTCCAGGTGCAAGAAACTCCCTCAAAAGCAGCACTTGAAATTTTCACGGAACATAAAATGCATAATAAATATGCTGTATGGATTGAAGAGCTGGAAGATGAGGAAAAACACGAAATGGAATGGGAAGATATTTGACCGGAAGAAATTGAATAGGCATTAAGCAAAGCGCAAAACTGGAAAGCTACAGGCATAGACCAGATACCGAACATGTGGCTTAAAGCGCGTACGACTACACATGAACATCTAGCGAGGGTGTATAATGAAATCGTGAACTATAGAGAGGGATATAATTGGCTAGCACAAGGCAAAACGTACTTGATTCCAAATTCCAACAACACAAAGGAACTGAACAACTATAAACCTATCACATACCTTAACACAATGTATAAAAATCTAACAAGCATATGCGCTAGAAGAATTTTGTGTTATACAATACAAAACCGGATCCTTCCTACAGAACAAAAGGGATGTTGCAGAGAAACAAGATGGTGCAAAGACAATCGGCTGCTCTCCAAATATATAATAAAAGATTGTAGAACTTATAGCAAATTACTAACTCTATGCTGGTTTGACTACAAGAAGGCATTTGATAGTGTACCCCATGACTGGATCCTACGATCATGCCGGATTATCGGGATACATGAAAAGCTGGTAGAATTTATTAAAACAATAATGAAAACTTGGCGAATCAAAATTTACTTGTGGAGTACAAAGGGAGTAACGTCCACTAATGACATAAATATATGCAGAGGAATTTTCCAAGGAGATTCTCTATCCTCAATTTTGTTCTGCGTCGCAATGGCCCCACTCTAAACTTTTAAATAAAATACCCAGAGGATACGTACTTAAAACAGGAGGAGAGGCGATCAGCCTTATATTATATGTGGATGATTTAAAATTAATTGCAAAAGTAAAGAGGATTTACTTTAGCTATTAGAGGTGATCTCAAATTCAGCAAGGATATCAAATTGGAATTCGCACATGATAAATGTGCGGTTGCCGTATTCAAAAAGGGGAAATCCGATCAGATTGACAATATAACATTAGACGAGGCAACCATTAGCTCGCTGGACGAAGGAATCTTCTATAAATACATGGGTATTGGATAAGGTCAAATAACAGACCATGAAGGTACCAAGGTCCTATTGAAGAAAAAATATATTAAAAGAGTACATAAATTACTTAATTCTGAACTACATGCTAGAAATAAGGCTTTAGCAATTGGGCAATTCGCAGCTCCTGTGTTGCAATACAGCTTCGGAATTATTAATTAGAACAGGGACAAAATTAAGCAACTTGATACATGATACCAAAACAACTTGATACAAAAACGCGCAATTTGTATCAATTAAGCAACTTGATACAAAACGCGTAAATTGCTAACAATGTATAATGGTTTACCTGCGAAAGGTGATACGCATCGGTTGTACGTGAGAAGAAGAATGGGAGGTAGCGGCTATAGATAAATTCAGGAAACTTGGAAAACAGAAATGTACGGACTGGCGACTTATATATATAACCAACATCAGAGTGACTCAATAGTCAATGCAATTTTATTGTATGATTTAGCACAACACCCGAATTGATCCTTGACTAAGTGAGCTATAAAACTTGCATTAGAACTAAAAGATGAATCAGAACCAATACCCGCAAATGACAGTCTTCCAACTAGTGGAAAAATCAAAGGAAAAATTAAGAGTAAAATTGAAGCGAACTGGAAAGTTCTCTACGGCCAGTTATTTAGACAGATGAGTGAACTACTTGTAGATCTTGAAAATTCATTTGCTTTGCTCAAATATGCCGATTTGAAAACTGAGACAGAAAGTTTAATCGTAGCTGCCTAAGACCAAGCTCTTAGAATACGGTATATTGAGAAAAAAATACTTAAAACAAGAACAAACGGAAAATGTAGACTCTGTAAGGAACACATAGAGACGGTGTCACATATTTTGTCGGCGTGCCCGCTGCTTAGTTATAAGGAATTTACGGACAGACATAACAAGATATGTTCATATATCCATTACCAATTACTTCGCTCTTATGGTTGCCAAGTTTCCTAAAGATGGTTTCAACATAAGCCTGAAAATGTAGTCAATTGTCCAGATGGGAAAACAACCTCATTATACGACCACCCCATCCAGACTGATAGGGCTAAGAATGAACAGCGTGAAGGAACTGGACAAGCAAATAGACCAGACATAATTATAAAAACGGATAAAAAACCTACATATTAGAAGGTACTAGCAGATAATAACATTATCCGTAAAGCTTCCGAAAAGTGGCTTAAATAACGCAGTTTGCTTTTTGAAGTACAGCGAATGTGGAGAACGAAAGCTGTTGATAAGACTGCCGATTATCATAGGGAGTACCGGTTTTGTATCATCTGACTTTAAGAAACAAGTTGAACATTTTCCCGCGAAGATATCTCCGCACGAAATTCAGAAAATTGCAATACTTGGTTCTGCACACATATTAAGAAAAGTACTAGATTAAACAACCTCACAAAATCATTGGCAATAATAATTCAGTCCTAGAAAGAAATAATCCTGCCATCAATTTAGGAGTACGGAGTACCCCCGTGAAGGCAGCGAACCCAACCGTAACTGATGTGTGAAAATGAATAATAATATCTATATTGAAACAATTGAAATATTTACAGTACAACAGATGTACGAAACATACAGAAGTTCAGGTCAAAACTAAATAAATGAACTAAGCAATATAAATTAAGTAAAGTAGAAATAAAAATAGAAACTACATACGTATAACATTTACGTTTTTCAATTCGGCATTCTCAATTTAGCAGACTAGTTCAAACCTTATGTATAAATACATAAAACAATAGTAATTAATTTTCCCAAACAAATATCTAAAATAATTGTAAAATTCAGTAATTGAGAAAGGGGCACAATCTAATAATATAGACAAAACTCTTGCCTTGAATGTTTTTAACATCCCTACATAGATCGTTATATAGTTTGCGACATGTATAAAAAATTATATCTTTTAAACATTATTAAATTATATCTTTTAAACATTATTAATGAATGATTGGCTAACAGTAGTAGATCTTTGTGACGTGTTCCGCAGAAATAAATTTATGTTGTTAAAGACGAATGAACAGCCCTAAATGGTCAAAAGCTTTTGTTCTCTAAACTCCAGCCTACATCTCTCCCTCTATTTCTGAATTTGAAATACTCGTTCAGAGATTATTTCACAACCCCACAATAAAATGCCATAGGACATCACTGGGAAAAAATATCCATAATACATGGTGCTAGTATTGAAACATGGTATTGAAGTGCTGCTGCGGAAGGAGGAAATTTTCAGATCGTACATAGTTTTCGTTAATCGGCCAATTGCATGATCGATTTGACTACACCATCTTATGTCTTAATCCATGTGAATTACAAATAAGTTGGTAGATAGTGTAAAGTTTATGTTATCAGTAGAGGATATATCGGTAAGTATAGAACATTTGATTTAAAAGTCTACTGCCAGTTTGAGTGTTATCGCCAACGATAAAATTCGTGTCATCCGCATAAGATACAACCAGCGTGATTGGGGAGTGATTCTTAATATGACTTGCTAGGTTGTTGACAAAAATTATAAATAGAGTAGGTCCCATAACAGAACTCTGAGGTACTCCGCTGTATATAATGAGCTCATCAGAATAATACTATAGAGTATAGTAAACTAGTAAACAATAAGTAGAGAATAGTAAACAATACAATAAACTTTTCAGTTCAACTATTTAAAAATATTGATCTTTATTAAGTTTTTGTATAATAATTGTACTATACCATTTCTAATTGCTCTATGCTACTACATTCATTAGCGACTGTTCCTTCCATAGGAGGGTTTGTCAATCTGAATCGTACGGTAACTGGTAAAGCTGTCATCGTATTAGGTCCTAAACCTTCACTATGGCTTTTAATCGACGAACGATGAGTTACTTGCGGCGTTGGTTCTTTAGATGTATTTTTACGACGAGATGTTTCTGCAAAGGATGAACCTTGTGTAGATGTTGCGACTGCAGTTAGAATACGTGGTGGTACTGCTGCTGATGTTGCTGTTGTTTGAATCGGTGCGGGGACTTGGTGCGTTTGAATTACAAGAGGTGTTAGTGTGCCAGGATTTGGTGATTCGATTGCACCACGTAAAGCACTTAGCATCATGTTCTGAAATGTTAGTTATACAGCAGATTTATTACGATGTTTTTCCGGACCTATTGTTCTCTTTCTGATCGATATTTCTCAAATATTTCTTTTACATAATAATTGGTTTATACCGTTTTAAGTCAAATGTTTTCCTTTCGTATTTGATTCTAATTATAGATAAATTATTTACTTACGTATCTTGTGTTACTATTTTGTTCTTTAATCAAATCAATGCATTTGTACAACGCCTTCTTGATATGTTTGATTTCATTCGCTTGTTTCACAACCTGACCAGTCAAATTCGTCAATGGTTCGACATCGCTCGCACTAAATTTTTCAGTAAGGACCGATTCCGCTGCTGATAATTTTCGTCTTCCTGGAACTTTTGAACTACGTCCGCGCTGATGATGATTTGTTGCGGATGCTTTCTGAACATCGTGGTATTGATCAGGATGTTTAGATTGTTCTTTTTTGTTATCCTCATCGGCTCTGTGTCTAAGCCAATCGCTGATATCATCTGCGACACTCGTGTCTGTTGTACGTTCGGTAGTAGCTGCTTCTAGTGCTGTTAGTGCGAAAATATCTTCCGTCCATTGAGCATATGCGCTACGCTGTTCTTTTACATCTTATAAAGTTGGAGAAAACAAAGTGTTTATTATTGTTAGCAAATAGTATCTAATTATAAAATACATTGTGTACAAAATTGATTGTCGGTTATATTGTGTAGGAAGGATGAAAACAGACACTAATGTCAGTTAAGGAAAATTATTAATACGTTGTAGTTGGATTTAAATGGTGCAAAAATGATTTGCTAAGTGTTACGTCTTCTAGAAAAAAATAAAGATAAGTAAAATTGTATTTCGTCAATTCGTAGTGCTCACGACTGAATCTACATATCTTACCTATACTACATTTTTCATTCATATTTTTATCTTTCATATGCCATATATGTATGAAGTATGCATAGATATCAGAAAGATATAGGATTCATGTTTTGAGATTTTTTTTATTTCACTTTAGTACGTCTCTTGTATTCAAATCACTGTAAACCGTTTATACGTAGTTCAAAGAGGGACTCGTAAGCAACAATTTATCACAAAAAAATTTTTTTCTTGGTGAAAAATTTAAAGAAGTGGACCGCAAAATGTATATTCTGTGTGTGCGGATGTGTGTCCGCACTCCTGACCTATTGGACCGATTTGCATTAAATTTGGTATACACACTTGTTCCGCAAAAGTGATTTTTTCAATTTATTTATAAAACCAAAATGACGGAAATGCGCCATTATTTTTGTTTAGAACTACAAATTTAAAACTAGGAGGCTGAAATTTTGCGCACATATAGTACACGTTTAAAGTTTAACAAACATTTTGAAACTATATAGGCCTACTATATAGGCCTACCGAATAAATCTTATTCTATAGGCTACCAAACGCCCCTTCGATTTTATTGGAATTTTTTTTATCACAATTTAACATATATACAGGGTGTTTTTTTGCAAACTTTGCGGTCTATTTTTTAGAAAATTTCTGTAATTTTTTTAAAATTTTCTTTCTAATAACACTGTTCTGTATGAAAATCGGCCCTGACACCATTCTTGCTTATTCTAATGTAAAATGACTTCCTGAATCCGAATATGACCCTAGTTTTCCCCCATCACCCACCGTTTTCTGTGGACGATCCCTTCTTATGTTTATCACTTCTGCTTGATTTTATGGCCATAAGTTTGATTTGGAGGGAACAAACGGATTTTTTCCGTTTTTAACCGTTAAATTGCTTCTGAGGGACTAGAGAGGTGACAATTTATAATGCTTGAACATTTCTAGCAAAGAAGGAGAAAAAATAAATTTAATTGAAAAAAATCGTTAAAAACGATCGTTTTTACCGGTTTTATTTTATCCATTTTTTTCACTCATTTTTACATATTCCAGCCTCCTTTTTTTACATTTTTACAACGATTGGACACCCAAGTTTTGTTGCACTACTTGTTACAGCATGACGAAATAGCTCAAAGGTAAATCTATGTATTTGTTCATGCCCATGGTTTGGCACGAACCTCGCTGTCATCTCACAGATTGTTACTTTTGTATGACTTGCACCGTCAAATTCTCTAGCAAAAGTAAGCACACAATTCAATATCCTAATATCCATTCAGCTGTACAACCAGTTCTTCACAACCAATCTTTGCCAATCCCTGTGTCCCCAAAAACTCTGCAGTTAGAAACGGACTTGGAAGACTTTGAGCCTAAGTCTGGACCACTGACGGCCACCGATGATCAAGAGTATGTAACTGATTTAGTTCATCGACTACCTCACCTCGTAACTCAATGAGAATTGAATGATTTCGTCCGGGATTTGGAGTTACCTAACAGTAAATCTCAACTTCTTTGATCTCGACTTTAGCAGTGGAATCTCTTAGAAAAGGGCGTAAACATCTCTTCTTATAGGACAAGACAGTCAACCCGAAATTCATGTTTTCGGAAGATGAATGCTTAGTGTTCTGTCCTAATTCAAATGCGCTGATGACGGAACTGAAGATGTCATATGACCCCCATAAATGCAGACTGTTCAACGAGAGCTATTCACAAATGAAAGCTGTTCTTTTGACCAATGGGAATAAGTTACCATCAGTCTGCATACTCTAAGGATATGAAGGAGAATACGAGAACATCAGCCAAATCCTTAATAAAATCAGTTATCACTATTATAATTGGAAAATTTGCTTTGACTTAAAAGTTGTTGCTCTACTCACGGGCTTGCAATCAGGCTTCACGATGTAATGTTTGTCTCGGACTGGCGAGCCCGAGACAAACATTACATCGTTCGGAACTGGCATCGCCGAGAAAGTTTTACTCCCGGTCAGAAAAATCTCGTTCACGATACCCCGAAGAAAAATATTTACTTGCCGCCTTTGTATCAAACTCAGATTAATCAAACCGTTTGTCAAAGCAATGGAAGACAGGTGATGGATTCCAATTTTTAAAACTAAATTTCCTCGTCTTAGTGAGGCTAAAATCAAGGAAGGAGTTTTTGTGGGCCTTATAAAACTTTTCCACGATTCAACGTTTGTTGAACACATATCATCCTTTCCCTAACTTGCTCTCCGCTTTCCCCTAAAGCTTTCAATCCCCTCACACTCATTCATCCAATGCATCCATCCTTCTTTCTTTCCACATATCCTGCACATTCTTTCATTTTCATTCATCCAATATCTGCTGACCATCCAATCCTATTATTAATATTTACTACCACCTTCTTCATTCCCACATCTAAATCTAGCAATCATTCTTTTTTCACCCAAATTTATACCTGATAATAGATTATTTGCGATACCCTCTTCATCCATGATCCACTTATATCTGCTATTATATTTACTCTTTTATCCTTGATTCTCTTTCTTGCTTTTCCACATCCTCCATTCTTTTCATTATTTCATTCACTGCATCATAATATCCCACCATCTTCTCCATCCATCTATCTGCTGACCATCCAATCCTATTATAAAAAATTTCTCTACACTTAATCCATTCGTTCTCTTTTCCATCTCCTGCCCCTTTCATGATACCCTCAACGTATACTTCTCTCACTAACCTTTCCCTTCCTTCTTTCCTAACTTTCTCTTCAAACCTCACCATTCTTTTCACACCTTGTAATCAGCACTTATGTATTCCAATTTCCTGCAAGACAATCTCAATCCTCGTATTTCTATCCAACCCTAATATGCTTCCACACGTCCCAAATGCACTCTCTTCATTCTCTCTCTTTCCTCAACCGCCCATAAATCTGATCCATACATCATTATATTGTTCACACATGCTTCCATTTATCTTCAATCTCACGCTCATCGACTCCCCGAACCTCCTCTCCCATACCATACTCATTCTCTCCATCACTCCCCTAGCTTTTTTTGACACCATATCTACATGCTCTCTGCACGACCCGTTTTGAGACAATACAAAACCTTAGTATTTGAATTTCTTTACCCTTTCAATCATTTGCCCTTCTATATCAAACACATCCTTTCTACAATCTCTCCCTCCCTTTTTACAAACCATTACTTTCTTTTTTTCTACATTCAATTCCAAACCCTTTCTATTCATATACTTCTTCATTCTCTCAATCATCTCACTCATTTCTTTCCTCTTACTCGGCATACACACTATATCATCGGCATATGTAAGAGACCATATCTTCTCATTACCTCTCTTAATCTCACCCGGGTGTCCCTTTTTTAACATCCCTTCCAAATCTGACATGTATATATTGAACAGGCAGTCATTTAATAGGCAACCCTGCCTTATTCCCCTTTTAGTCGTAAACCATTCCGATGTCCTTTCATTCATTCACGCCCTAACTATCAACAATCCCTTTATCATTCTTATCATTGATCCAGAAATCTCTACTTTTTCCATTCTTTCCCATAGTCTCACTCTCAGTCCTATCAAACGCCGCCTTTAGATCGACAAATAGAAGGTACAGCTTCCTTTTTTTTTATATCTCCCTATTCATCATAATTTATCATAACTATACAATCCCCTGTATCCCTATCTCGAATAAATTTATTTTGCGTGTTTGACAGGATTCCCTTCTGTTGCACTTCCTCTTCTAATCTCACATTTATCACTCTCGCATACAATCTGTATAATCCATCCATAATCGTCACTCCCCTATAGCTATTAACTGCCATTCCACTTCTTCTCTTGTATACCGGTACTATTTCTCCTTATTTCCATTCATCCGGCACTCTTACCTCTCCCGTCCATATTCTGTTCATTCCTCTTACGAATGCACTTAATTTCTTTTCATCCAGACTTTCCCATACATCAACAGGCACCCTGTTCGGACCAGATGCCCCTCCATTTTTCGTTTTCCCTAACGCTTCCTCAACCTCTTCCATCCTTATTTCACGTAGTTCTCCCTCTATCATTTGCTCTATTCTCAATACATCATTTACCCTACACTCCCCTCCATTTTATTCAACCATCCCTCCCTACACTTCTCATCTCATTCTGTTAAATTTAAATTACATCTTGCTCTCTTTGTCCCTTTACCTCCAGACATCCCTCTCTCTTTTCAACTTACTTATTTCTTCTTCTTCTTTCTCGCCCTTTCTCTTACCTTGTAATCTTTCTTTAACCACCCCTCCTTAACATTTTTATACTCTTCCCACTCTGTATTACCTTCTCTCACTTTCCTCAATATATCCCTCAACTTTATTTTCTTCTTAATCCATTCCTCGTCCACCTCCAAGTAATCACCTTCATTATTTTCCCCTTTTTCCTATTTGTCCTCTTCTCTAACAGCCCTTCCACTATACCTGATACCTCCTCAAATGTATTCAAAGTATCCCAGCATACATTTTTCATTTTAATCCCCAACTCCTTTTTTACTACGTCATTCCATATAAATATTCCCTCTTCTCCCTTATCTTCTTTTTTCCTACTCATCCATACCCATTCTCTCCCCAAATCTCATTCTATCTAACAATTCACCCGCCCTTACACACATGACCACATAATCTATGAATGATCCTCCCCCATGTCCTATAAACGTAATCTCACCTTCCCAATCACCCTCTGCGCACCCATTCCCCACATACTTTTTTATATATTATTGTTTATTATATAAGTATTACATTTATATTAATATAATTTTATTTTTTAATAAAATTTTGAATTCTCAAATAATCCGTGTGCCCCCTCCAAATCAAAGTTATGGCTCTAAAATTACGCAAAAGTGATAAAAAAATTTAAACAACAAAAAAAATTTCAAACATATTGTTATATTTTTACTCTGTGTATTTTTATAAATTTTGACCCTTGCGATTCTATCTACAATAATACCTCACATGATGGCGCCATGTGAGGTATTACCGAAGATACTTCCGAAGATATACCTCCAAATGTCTTAAAAACTCTCCACTGGTTACTGTGGTAACCGCAAGTCAATGTGTTGATACATAAGATTACTGAGCAATATATATATATATAAGTTTGATAGACTTTTTTGCAATTGTTTATTTTGCCGATTACATTTTGATTTGTAATTAGCTGTGTTGAGTATGTAATAAAAATAATAACAGTCATTTACTTACGTGGTATACTAATAATCTTTTCCGGGCGTGTTTTGAGTTTACTAAAGAAAGCGAAACAACTACTTGACTGTGAACTACTATCGGTCGTATGAGTCGTACTACTCTTCTTACGGCATTTTCGGCATCTTCGTTTCCGTTTCTTCTTTTCCTGTTGCACCATTTCATCATGTGTTGTTGTAAAAATGACAGTAGTAGGATCGGGATCACTACATTGTTGTTTATTTGCAAGTGACGACCGTAAATCTTTGATTCGATTCTTTAGGAGTTCGATCTCTTTCAGCTTCTCTTTGAGAAATTGAGCATCGGTGTGCGTTGTAAGTGTTGTGGTTAATTGCTTATGATCTAATGGGGTTGTTCTTCCTGTTCGCCTTTTTGGCGGACGCTGTGGAGGTGACGGTGGTGCTTCGTAGAAATCATGATAACTTGAACCGCCATCTGGTGTTACACTTATGTAATGTAAATCTGAAGTCAGTGAAATTATAATTCTGTATAAATATACAAGGTAAATAAATTTTTATTGTATCAACTCCTTATCACCTTCATAGGCGTAATTAGGGTGGAAGGGTGGGCCCAGTCCATCCCAGAATGGCCATGACCCACCCCAGGAAAAACACATATTCATGTAATTATTTCCTCTAGTTTCCACATATTTTCTCTAGTTACGCTTGGCTCCTCCCAGAAAAATTGTCTAGTTATTGCGAATAATCACAGCGTACAAGCCTTATAGCGTACAAAAATATCGAACCAGATAGGTTTATATAATAGAGCATACGTAATGAGTTTTTATGTAGGAGCAATAAATTTTGCATTTCATTTTGAGATAAAGAATTTAATTTTGATATTCTATCTTTTTCGGCTAAATCATACATTTTGATCACATCATTTTGATATTCGTCCTATGTGTTTCGTAGTAAAGATCAAAATTATCTACAACATGATTATGAGTCGTCAAACTAGTTTTCACAACAATTTTTTCATCAGCACCGCTATTAGCGATAAAATTGTCTATAAAACTATCAACATCGCGCCGATGTCTCGTACCTTTCGTTCCGTGAAATTTGACAACATCACCATCACCAGCTGCTGCTGCCGTTGTATGTGTTGTTCCCGTTGTTCCGCTATTACCACTGTCTTGTCGTTTTGTTTCAATTAAGGCCACATTGTTCGAAAGATATTGACGATGTTGCTCATGGTGACAGGATTTGTCCCGATGCTTCTCTCTTCTAGAATTTCTTTGCAAATAAATAAAAGTACATTAGAATGTGTCGTACAAAACATGATTCTAAATCATTTTACGGTGTAATAAATGAAAGTTGCAAAAATAAAAAAAGAAACGCAAGAATGTTTAAAATTTATAGATCTCTATATTTTTGATGGTCTAATAAGTTTCTTAAAATACTTGTTATATGTATGAGCTTTATTCGTAGTTTCCTCTTCAAACTCTTGACATTTATCTTCAACTTTTGATCGAGAATTGATGGTTATATTTTCGTTGCGATGATGATGGTGATGATGATGATGGTGATGTCGATGCTGGTCCTTGTCAATAGCGGTGGTATGCGTATGTTTCTTGGCGTCACCCTGATGATGATGATTATGTGACATGAAGCGCGTATTGTTGATGTTGAGTTACTGTTTTGATGGTTAAATTTTTACGACGCACCTGATTCAATATAATGATATGATGAAAGTTTATGGCATGCATATAGCAAATCAACAAATAATGTGTGATTTCCTATCATTTTTAAGTCAATGAAAATAAGTTTTAATAAAAGTTGGAAGATAAGATAGATTGAGATTAAATTTTCTTATTAAACAAAATTCTTTTTTAATATACATATTTTTAACTAAAGTACTCACTCAATTAAAGATTAAAATAATTAAAATAACATTACCTTTTTTATCTGACTACTAAAGTGCGTCGACATTTTTTCCGAAATTATAGCATTCCAAAATATTCCGGCCGTTTGTATACAACTCCGACCGGTACTTCCATGTATCGTTAATTTCGTATATTCTATTCTTTCACAATAGGATACAATCAGACGAATAATTTTGATGGAATCTATTAGAATTTTCGATTAGAAATTTTGATTTCTTGCAGACATGCAAAATATCATTTTGACATTGTAAATTGCCATTTTGTCGTAACATACTTATGACAGAATTATCTAAGTTTATCTATAAACAATCGTCGGTTTATTGAGAAGACGTTAATTACATTTTTTAACAATTTTATTTCAGAGCAGTTAATTCTATGTTGTGATTATATTTATTCAAATAAAAACTTTTAACTACATGGGACGATAGCTTATGAGTTTGGGTTAATATGCTTCTGAGTTTTATTTTAATTTACAATTTTACAAAATGGTTAATCCAAATTAAAATTTGTAACGATGAATTCGATGCTGAATGCGGAATATGTGTTTTAGAGTGCGTAAGTTTAATGCACACTACACCGCAAAAAGCCGCCCAAGTCATTGCTTCAATCCAAAATGGAACTTAGTCAGCGATAACTGCATATGACATACGCAGCTATTCGCAGAATGAACCAACGTTATGAGGAGACTGGATGCTTTCATACGCGACCTGGAACCGGCAAACAAGCGATATACAACGGATTGTGATGACCGCTATATTGTGCAAACAACATTAAATAATCGTCGTCTTAATGCGGTCCAAGTGCAACAACAGTTCCGTGAAATACGAGGAGTGAATATTAGTCAATCGATAGTAAGACGAAGACTGAACGACTCAACGTAACGTGACTTGTAAAACACCTGCACTTCATCCAAACCGTAAAATTTTCAAAAAGAATAACACCCGGTATATATGTTAAATTGTGAATTAAGAAAAGAATGTTTCAAATAAAATCAAAGGGGCTTTAGGTAGATTATAAAAGAAAGTTTACTCGAATGTCCTATCTTTTATAGTTTCGGAGATATATTGAAAAATATTTTCAAACTTTGAACGTGGCAACGTCGCGTTCTGTGCATGACAGAGACATTAGACTTGTTTTATCCGATGCAGAGTACGAGGCACTATGTGTTTGCAAAATAGGAGTAATTCTTGAACATACATCCATACGTTCGTACGTCCATGTATCGACCCTTCTTTTAATTTTTTGAACAAAAAAAAATTTTTTTTTAGAAAAACCTTTTTATATGAAAAATTGTTTCTTATGACCCCCTATTTGAATTGCGTATTAACGGCGGATTGCAGTAATTTCAATACAAGAGACCTACTAAGGTGAAAACATGAATGCTACATTTTTCATATGCCTATACCTATTACATACGTATATGTTATATGAAAGATAAACAAAAACAAAAGACAACAGAAGTAGAAGAAGGGAAGGCTTTACTCCTTATCTTTATCTCCCTTTCCTTCTTCGCCTTACATCCCCTCCCCTCATCACACTATCCTTGTTGCAAAACGGCGTCCTCCGAGCCATTTTTTTTTTCTAATTGAGAACAGGAAGAAGTCGTAATTGGCTAGATCTGGTGAATATGTTGGGTGATCACTCAATTCGTAGCGTAATTGGTTCCATGTTGCCTGCACGACGGCTGCTCTGTCAGCGGGTGCGTTGCCATGATGGAAGAGAACTTTTTTGCGAGCCAAACCAGGCGTTTTTTCTTCAATTAAGCGTCGAAACGGCCCAATACTGCTGCGTAGTAATCACCAGTTAT
The DNA here is from genome assembly GCA_009867245.2 of Adranes taylori. Classification (NCBI taxonomy): domain Eukaryota; kingdom Metazoa; phylum Arthropoda; class Insecta; order Coleoptera; family Staphylinidae; genus Adranes; species Adranes taylori. Next base: position 380,898 of record WYDF02000001.1, read on the forward strand.
GGTTAGACCCTTTGCCAAGTAATCAATAAGAATATGCTTTTCACATCCCAACAAACAGTCGCCATCACCTTACCGGTCGATCGGGTTGTCTTTGTCTTCTTCGGTCGGCCTTAGCCGCTTTTTCTACACTGCTTTGACTGATCCTTCATCTCCGGCGGGTAGTAACCTACGTTTCATCAGCAGTGACGTATCGACAAAAAAAAATCCTTCGGATCACGTTTTAACTTCGCCAAAAGCTTCTCCGAATCCGTCACACGTGTGCGTGTTTGGTCGATAGTGAGTAAACACACCCATCGCGCGGATAGCTTTTTCATATCCAAATGTTTGTGTATGATGGCGTGCACACGCTCAGTTGATATGTTTGCAGCGAAAATCGAACGATATTCGATTTTTTTCCATTTTTCTCAAAACACAAAAATTGCTTGTTTGCGACGGCTGTAAAAACCAAACTAATTGTTCTTTTTGCTTCAAATTTTGACAAACGTCATGTGTTGGATGGAAGATATTAAAACCAATATGGCGTTTGTTGTCTCGTAACGCCATCTATCGAAGGCTAGATATATGTCAAACCATACTCTCAATCGATTTATGTCATCCATAAAATGTAGAAAGTTATGAATAAAGAATACACATTTTCCTAAAATTTAACAAACAAGGATAATAAAATAAATAAAATTCATAAGGAAATGTTTTAAATTGTCCTTTATTTTCATTTATTTCTTACATGCTGGCAGTGTATTTGTAGTATTTAGAACATATCATAATACATTTTTCTTTTTGAAAATTTAGGACATTTCAATTAGGAATTTTGCTTCTTTTATTTTTGTTTTCCTCGTAGACAACGCAAACAAATTACAAAGTAAATGTGTTATATGTTAGTCCTTTTTTGTATTTGTGCAAATAGTCAGACATTTAAAAAGTTCTTGTATCGTAATTTCTTAATTCTATATCGTTTAGTTGTTTATTTATTTTTTGTTAATTAATATATATATATTTTAGTTTTTGCTTATTAAATGTGTTATCATTTTCGATCATTTCTTTTTACCGCACCTTATAATAGTAATCGTTCATTATTCATCCACGCACGAGAATAAAATTAAT
>WYDF02000001.1:382098-396406 GCA_009867245.2 Adranes taylori
TGCACGGTGTAGAAGTTGATGTGCTGTAGCGCCACCTAGTGGCGAGTTTTGAAAAAACCAATTTCACAGAAACCTTCTGGAAGTGTACTCAACAAATTCCTAAAGTTTCATGTCGATCGGATGGATGGTAGTCAGGCATAAAGGACATACATACAGACATACAAACATACATTGATTTATATATATATATATAGATTTCATTTCAACAAATAAAATCATATTTGGTAAAATCTATAGTGCTGGATCTTAGTGAATATAAATTTGATTTCATAAACTAAATGAAAAAGAATACTTATATGAATACCCACCTTTCCAAGATACATCTTTTATGCCTCTCAATATAACAACAGATTCGCATACGACTTGGACAGCTTCAGGTGGTGTTGCGAACGATCGAATCTCCGTAATATCAGATTTGTCTAAATCAGATAAAGCTATTCTAGCGACTTCTAATACTGGCAGTGCAGCGGATAAAGCTTCATTAGCTTCGGCTTGTTCGACAACAATAACCTTCTTTTGAGCTTCAACTTCTTCGCTTTTTTGCGAAGCGATATTCTTCTTTTCCGTCGCTTTAGTTGTTCCAGATTCAATTTCACCTAACATTTCCTCACATGCAGCTGTCGCTTGTGATACTATAACGTTTTGTTTAGCCAATTTTTTATTTAAAATATCTAATTCTGCGCTGGCTTCTTCGATTTTTGATAAACCACCCATTAAACGATTACACTGAGCTATTATAAAATTATCTTTTTCTTCTAATAATTTTAAATAACAATTTATATAATCGAGATATTGTTTTGGTGTAACATAATTTTTGCGTCTAAGTTTAAGAAGAAAATTGTTGGTGTATTCACCTATAGTGTTGTGTACGTACACAACATGTTCAATAATCAATGGTCGAACTACTTCTGGTATCTTAGCTACATCTTTTAAATAAACAGATGCTACTGCAATCAAAGCTTGTTGCGGCCATGGTTGCAACCAGTCAATGCAAGTATTGTTTACAAGTCCTGGAAAATTTCTACAACGTTTACTCAGAATATCACCTGCAGGTGACATAGAAAGTACAACATGTAAATTATCGCTGCACTTATTTAAGAAATATTGCCACACCCCATCTTTGGCTACGCCATATCCTGCATCTCTTGCTTGGTTCCTTACTTGTCCCACTATTTGATCCTTTTCATCTTCAGTATATAATGCAGGTACCATTCCAATCATTAAAATATTGTTAATATATTCCAGAAAACCTTCTTCGGAAATTTGGGCTGCAGTAAATAGGAAAACAGTCGGTTTCCTCTCAACGCCGAGCTGATTATATAATCTCTTAAGGTCTTCTTTAAAATTAGGTTCACTATATCCTCTACTAAGCTGTATCTCAAACATTTCACATCCCGCAGTAAATGAGGCAAGTCTTGTAAGACTAGCTTTGCCACTACCTCCGACTCCAACAATCATCATATGACCTTTTTGTAATCTTAAACCTCTATGAATTCTGGTAAGATGTTCTAAAGCATCATCAAATAGCACAATATTTAATTTCTCTTTGCGTTCATTGTATTCCTCAATAATTTCTTGAAATAAAAAATAAATTGCCTCATAATCTAAAAGATCTTCATAATATCGTTTTTCCTCTTCATTCATAGCATTTCGATAATCTCCATAGAGCAATGGATCTCTCATAGTATATTCTAATACATCTACCGCTTCTATAACTGGTGTTGGTGATTTATTTTCTTCAGCTTCTTGCTCAATAAGTAATAAAACATCCTGTACGGTGTCCATTGGCGCTTCTATAACATCAGGTTTCGGAAAAGTAGTAGCAATTAATTCAATCATATGACTACTTACCAGATTATAATCATCACTATTAATTAATCTATCACAGATGACTCTAGTAAATTCATTACGCCAAACACGAACTATCTGATGTAAAGCTTGATAATGCAATGGAACTGTCATACACATTCCACAAGTTATACGTGTTAAATCACGCATATTAAAAATATAATGAAATTTACTCGGTGTCGGGGGTAGCTCAATTATAGCACAATTATATAATTCTAGAGTTATATCAACTAATTTTTCTGCTACTTGAACTTCAGGATTAAATATAGATAAATGTCCTTCTAATATGGAAGAGTATATATGATGTAAAGTTCTCGTTTCGGGAAACGGTAAATTAAAAACAGCAAACATTGACATGAATCTAGAATCTACATTATTTCGTCCACCACCTGCTACGCCCATTGCAGCAAAATAACTAATATCTCTCAAATTTTTCCAATTCAAATCTTTACCCCGATCATAAAAACCACCATATTCAAAGAGTAACTTTAATAATGCTATTGGTTGTTGCGTACCATAATCATCAACTTGGGGCATATTTAAATCATCTATGAAACAAATCAACTTTTTACCCATGGGTGGTCCATAAATATTTTTTGTTCGTTTCTCCACTGATGATTCTAAATTCCTTTGAACATCTATAGATGTCGTTCTAGAGGAGAAATTAATATTTAACACCACAAACGATTCAGTGCTTAATGATCTTAAGAAATCTTGTATAATAGCTGTTTTCGATGTACCAGTTTCTCCGACAAGAATAACAGGTCGTTTTACTGCATTCATTAGTTTTAGCGTATTTGTAACTCTTACAGTGTCAACAGTAGGTACTAAAATTTCTGAAAATCTTTTTTCCCTATCATGTACATATTCAGAAACAAGCCATGCCCATGCAACCCAACATTCCTCTTGAATATCTAAGTAGTAATCGTATAATGTTGGAAATGTTGTCGGTATTTTACCAACTTTTGCTTTATTTTCTATAGTATCTTCCTCGTTCATCATAGGGCATTGCTTTTTAATAAAATTATCGAAATCATGACGAGCAGCACCTACTAAAGGAGCCCCTAAAGAATTGTAAATAGCTGCCAAAAATATGCATTCAAGTAAATTATTACTGATTTCTTCTTCTTCACCTTCTGTATTAACTTGCCTTTTAACTTCCTGCTTCTCAGGATACATAGCATCAAGCATATAGCACAGTTGAACTACTAAGTTAAGACCAGTTTGAGGAATCACAGTTTTTAATGGTGCTACTTGCTGAGTACCAAGCATACCTTGAATTATATAAGATAACGCTGGAGGTATGTATTGTTCATATAATTCCTTAAAATACTGTTTTTCGGCTTCATTTTTACGTTTCTCGATCCATTTATCCCAATAGGGTTGGTAACCAAGATTTTTTGGATCTACATAAACCATGCCAGCTCTAGAAACTGTCGCTGGTGATGCATAAGCTAAATCTCCCACTTCAAACAATAAAGCGCAAATTGGCGTCTGAAGACGAATTCTTTCACCATTCGCTAATGTTAACAGCTTATTATCATCCATAACAGAATTCATATTTTCTATCCAAAGGGCATCAACATCACCATCAAACAAAATATATCTTCTTTCAGCTTTCTCTGTCGGTTTATTCATTTCACGAAAAATGTTCGATAGTAATCCATCGGTCCAATCACGTGTTACTGTATCCAGAATGCCGTAAAGCTCAATAACAGTGCATGCTTTAGGATTAAGAGTAGAGATTTTAGTTGGTAATCCAAGTATTATTTGAGCACCTTTCAGAGTATTAATAACAACTGTCTTTCCACCTCCAGTGGGTCCAACTATCATAGTAGAGTGTCTTGTCATCATTGTTTCATACAATTGTACAACTTTATCAACTTGCTCCGCCAACACAATGTATTTATGTTTTACCAAATATTTCTCGACAGCCGCATTGAAATCTGGATATCCTACGCGAGGACAATCCATTCCAGGAAATAAATCCCGAATTAATCCCAAAAATAAGGGTACATCTTCAAATACAAATTTCGGATAATTCATATCTCGTAAAGCTCGCATAAGTACTAAAGTTTCAGGAATATCTGCCGAAGCTCTTTTCAATACACCAGCCATTCGAAGTACCGCATTTAAAGCCCTTAAACCCCAATCATAATGAAATTGTTTCGACAACTGTTCACGCGCCAATTTGTATAATACAGTCATCTTCTTTGCCAAAACTTTAGCTTGCAAAAATCCATCAGAGAATAAAGATATTAAACAAATCATTTCCAAATCTGGCATGATACAAACTACTGGACGAAACAATGCCTTTACGGATTCAGGCAATTCAGTCCGGCCTGCATATCCAGGATTCATTGTAATAAATATTCCAACTTTAGAATCAAGATCAATTTCCACACCTTCGAATATGAATTTTTTAACGCCCTGTACCAACGCATTTCTAATTGTTTGTAGTTGGGTTGATATTACAGATAACACTGAAATATCAATACGATTAAATTCGTCGAAACAACCCCATGCGCCGCATTGTGCTAAACCTGCTAAATTCGTACCAATTGCTTTAAAATCCATGCCTTCGCCGCAATTAGTAACCACGCATAAAAGAGCCATAGCTTTGGCTAAATCTTTAGTAGTTTCCGTTTTTCCAGTGCCAGCTGGACCTGCAGGAGCTCCACCTAAATGCATTATCAATGCTTGTGTAATAGTCAAATAAATTCTATCAGTCAGTGGTGTTATAACCAGCCTACCATTTAATCCCATGTATTCGTAACCATATTCGAACGATCCAGTACATTGAGTCACCCACAGATTATCTAACGGATTATTCCAATAAAATCTGAGTTGACTTTCCCATTCAAATTCTTGAGCATCGGTCACGCTATCTCTTACAAAGTTTTCAATAATATCTCGAGCGTGCACTTCGATAGTAGCAACAGTTTTAAATTTCGAACGATCATTTGAGGTTAAATCTTCTCGTACTTTAATAACAATGTCATCTAATTGCCTATTAAGCTGTTCTAAGTATTCCTTCATTGCGCGTTTATTACCCTTCTTAATTTTAGCAAATACATTTTCAACTTCAGCTGTCCACCAAACTTGATTAGCAGCTAAGCACATCATTCCTTGATAATCCATCATCCAAGCAGTTCTGGGACGATGCGTTTTACCATAATCGTATATAGCTTTTTTGGTAATAAATCTATTCGATTTTCTCATTTCAGCTAAAACATCATTCATCCAATCTTCTACTTTATTTTCAGCAAACACATTGTTTCTAAACTCCATAATTTCCTTTTCAGCTGATATCATAGCAGAAGCAACAATTCTCTCTTGATGATCCGGGCCCAGTCGCAAAGCTTTAATATTATCAAACATTTTCAGCATATGGTCTTGAACGCAAGCCGGATCACTGCTTCCCAAAATCGACAATAACTCGTCGGTAGAAATGAAATAAAATCTAGGAAATCTGCGTCTTTTACCATCCAAATAATCGTTTAATGATTTCTGGCAGCGATCTAAACCTAAACTCAAGCCTTGAAACTCTAATAACCTTCCACTAGCTGTACAACAATCTAAGACGTTAGGATTTTTAGCGGTATCAACCATGATTCGTCTAAAAGCTTTATCAATGTCATCAAATTTTTTAGCTTCATCGGGTAATTGTTGTCTAATATCGCCGCCAACAAAGATTCCTTCAAGGTAAAGCCATTTTCGTTGCATCGCAAGCCACTCATCGATTACTTCACCTATTAATGATAAATTCTTTTCCCATTTTTGTACAACAGGTAGAAAAGGACCAACAAATTGTGATCCAGCCATGCTTTGCAAGTTCATAGAATTATCTTCTAACACTTGCATAATTTCATCGACAGCGCCAATAATGAATCCTCTATCATCGTGACCTTTCGTGTGTTTGTGAACATTGAATTGCAGTGTGGACCATGTTTCTCCAATATCTTTTACGCCTTTCTCAATTGCTAATTCTTTAATAGCATTATTAAGTATTTCTTCAGCTATATCTTGATATCGATGTAATTCCATTGCAAACATATTATCCAACGTAAAACGATCGGGTGACATATCAAAATACTGATTAGTTTTTGCCATTAATTCTTTCCAATGTCTTTCTCGCAATGCCTCATTTTTAAGCGAAACCATTAACGGTACTGCATTTTTAAATTGTTTCATTTTTAAATCAAGTTCAACGCCAACTGATAACATTCTTACAACTTTTGGTAACTTCTTAAAATCCTTCATAAACAATTCAATACCGTCAACTAGAGCTTGAGGATCCAGGTTAATCCATAAAGTCCTTCCCCATATTTCCCTCGATGATTTCAAATTAGAATACAATTTGTAAATTACTTGCATGCCTTCAAAGTCTGTTTTGATTCTTAGATAATCGGAATAATCAGCTAAAGGAATATCAAATAATCTTTCAGCTAATAAAAGCTCTTGTCTACGAGTTTCAGTTTCTTCAAACTTATGACCATATTCATCCATCAGAGTTAAACCTTTATCTAAATCTTCGCCAACTGAACCCGGACCTTCTACTTCAAATTTCTTAATGAAGTCACCCAAGTCTATACAAAAAGTTTTTATCTCATCTAAAGTTAATTCCGCAAAACGTTCTTTAGTAGCTTCAAGCGTTTGTGTTCTAAATATAGCCGATGAATATAGTGATATCCACTCTTCTTCTAATTTATAAGCTAACTTTTCATCTTCCTGATGATACTCAACGGAATGTTCAGCTAACACCCTATAAGTTTCTTGAAAACGCACATACTTCAACTCGGAATTAATATTGTTCTGTAATATTGTTTCTATAGCTTGCATGATATTTTTAAACCTTTCTAAACCTTTTATATTGATATTAACAACAACTCTTAATCGAGCAATTTCTTCTTGAAATTCAATCATTTCGCGTATAGTCAAAGCAGCTAGCTTATTTCCAAGTACTGCTTTCCATTCTCTAGCGTGTTTACATACTTCTTCAAAAAATGGTTTTAAATTCACACGAATACAAGCGACATCTTCGTGATCTTGTAAAGCATTTACTTGATCAATTAGCATCGAATAAAAACTAAACTTGCTATCAAAATTCTCGAGCATTTTATTTTTGCTTAGAAATCTCTCACATGCCTTTTCTTTATCAAACAGCCATAAAGTGCAATATTTTTGCCATTTTGACATATATTTGTGCGTCTCCAATACAGCTTTGAATGCTATTGTTTGGGCTTGTTGAATTGACAGTTTTACTTCATTTACATCAAGTACCTCATCTTCGAAAGTATAAACAAATTGTTCATCCAAATTACCAACTCGTTGAGGTTCACATTGTATACAAGTACCATCTAACCACCGCGGAAAGATTTTTAAAGTTTCCAAAAATTCTTTCAAATTTTTAATTATGATATTGTAAAGTTCTGGAGCGGATGGTCTTATATTAACATCACTTGTTACTAATACTAAATCTACTTCAAACAGTATTCTTCTCGTTAGAATTTCCATTTTAAATTGATCCAAGTTATTAAGTATCATATCGTTTAAAGAATTAAAAATTTTCTCTTCCCAGAAACTATAATAGTGAGTCATAAATTCTGAACAACCTGTATTCGTATTTAAGCAAAGACTTTCCAATTTCATTAAAATAGGACCAAATGTATTATAAATCTTTTGCATTTGACTTAATTTCTCTGTACGCATATTTTTCATTTCGATGAAGAATTCTTTGCATTGTAATCTTTTCGGATTTTTCTCAACAGTTGTATATTCAAATAAATTAAATTCTGTCAGAGATTTGATTCCATCATTTAACATTATTTCACCATGTTCAATTTGTTTATACACAGAAACAAGTATCTTAATTTTCTTATTGCAATCAGTCGCATATTCTTTGATGCCCAATGAAGTCCAACAAATTCTTGATAAACCTGGTTGTATATAAATTTCGATATCCCTGATGAGTTCTCTAAGGAAGTTTACATGTGCTAAAGATAATTTTTGTACGATATCGTTATACGTGCCCAACATTGTTCTAACATAATATACATCTTCCCTTAAGCGCTCTTTTTGATTAGCTGCATAACGCATTGCTTCCGGTATTTCATAACCAACTGATTCCATTAATTCTGCTCCATAAATACAATCGTAGATCTTTGGATTGAAATTTAATACGAACTTTAGTCGTTCTTCTGCCATCAAATTTTTATTCATCAAATCTAACCATGTTATGGATCTTTGTGATTTAATTTTTTCAAGAAATTGCGACGGTCTGTTTGGCTGTGTCTCTGAAAAAATAAACAACAATATTAATAATAATAAAAAACACAATACATGTTAAAATAAGATCTTGCTTATTCGGACAGTGCGTTAAAATTACCGGTAACCTAATATTTGAAATCTTGATACCGGTAACTTAGCGGTCAAATTATCGATTATTAATGGTAAAACTGGAATTCCGATGATTAAACATCAATCTGGACTTTTAAAATAATTGAACTGCTGTAAAAATAACGTATTGTAACGAGGCAAATTGTCCTCGTTCTTAGCTTTATAGATAAACAGTTTGGGCATTTGATACTTATAATTTATGTAAGTAAGTCAGATGTTAAGCGGTTTAACAGGTATTTTGATAGACGAAATAAGTTAGTAAAAAGCAAACGCTTGCTGGCAGGATTACCATAAATAAGTTTTACAAATGAAATGTAGAAATAATTATTGATCGTTGATATTTGGCTCTATGATATTTAATGAAATCTTAAACTAATTCTATTTCAGGGGAACATAGCCCTATGCAGTAAGTATAGTGAGAGAACGGTATGACGCTATTATCATTGTATGTGTAAAGAAACCGATCTAATTAGTAGCAAAACAATAATTGGTGAAAGCGTACTGTGCATAGTGTCTTAGAATGTGTAAAAAACGCAGATCTGAGTGGGTACGAATCCATGATGGCCAAAAGTAACTGGCAAAATAATGGTAAAAGCACCTAGAAAGAAATGCAAGCCACCATATGAAGGGGCAAACTGAAAGTAATTAATCTTGATAGCAGTAGGAATTTTGCTAGCCAAAAAAAGTTTAAAAGCAACATACAAGCCACGGAGACCATTTTGGTATGAATTTTGAAAGTAAAGTCTAAATTAAGTTAAATAAAATCCGAATTCCAAATTAAATCATGATTAAATTAGTGTTGAATTTAGAAACGGAAATAAAATTAGACAAGAGGCCTCGGAGTATACAATAGTCAGTAATAAATTAAATAACTATTTTGAGTAGGAAAAGTCTTCAATTAAATTAAATTATCGGCAAGCAACAAATCTATTTATTGAGATAAATTTAAATGCATTACTAAGGTAACTGTGCATAATTATAAATTAAGTTTGTGAGAGAGTATCGACAAAAATTATAAGAATATTATGTTATATTTATTTGATTATTTCTTTGATGAATCATGAACGCCATTTGATTAATTATTAGATACATGTAATATTTGAACATGAGTAACACTTTAATTAATTATTTTTGTGTGCCGTTATCTACTTGAATAAACGAATATCAATTGTAGGTATGCATTTGCTACAACCTTATCAATACATTTTATTATGTTTAGGCAACTCTTTTATTCTATCAGCTTAGACTCAGAAAATCCAATTCGTCGTTGTTAGGGGTGTACAGAGCTAGTTAAATTTATGTTGATCTAGAATAATCGAATCGGTAAAGTTTTCGTAACCCTACCAATGATAAAGTCTAGTGTTTTATTTATTCAGACTTCATTCTTTTCGTAGATGTATAAATTAAAGTAAGTATTCAAGTGAATCGCATTTTCTAAGAATAGAACGAAACTGTACCTGTGAGTAAGACGGGATTGCTACGTTACCCTATCCAAATATCCTCTCTTACCTATGTCACGTTGGGGAGAAACAGTCTGTCCAAAATAACACTTTGCAGTATACCAAGAACAAAGAAAAAAGTTTTGTAATAGGTCTAGCAGACAGGGCGATAAACATAGTAGTCCATCTTTTCGTTCAGAATTTCGTTCAGTTCAGAATCATAATAATAGCCGAAAACGCATTAATTGACACTAACTACAATAATAATTTAGTAATAACAAATAGCGAATTATACTCGAAATTGAAACAAAAAATTCCTTTTAAAGATACATGCCGTATACAAAATTCCGTACAAGGACTATACATAGACCTATAGGTAAAAGTAACAGTGCATAGAGAACAGAATAAACCAACATAGGTACCAAAAAAAAAAACAGCACTGAATAAACATACAATACAAGAGAAGCACAATTTTGATGTTACTAAAGCAGAAAAGAAATATTATATGCGGTGCATAACATAAACAAAAATGAATAAATATAAATAAAAATAACATAAATGCACAAATAGTATTAGTTACGATAATACATGATATATATATATATATATATATATTACAACTTCAAAATAAACCGGATTTAATAAAATTAAATATTTACTTCGTGTAGCTAAAGTGATTTCAGACTGAGATCTGAATCTTGTTGATAATCTCGTTGAAGAAGGTGTAATAACTGGCCCTAAAGAAAATATTGAGGATGAAGATGTTTTGGTATGTGATAACGTAGTGCCACTTTTTACTGATTTTGTTCTCGCTCCTAAAAAATTATATGGTAAATATTATTTTTGTTAGTTGTAAAGGGCTTCTAATTATTAAATTATGATTTATATATTATAACTATTATACTTTTGGTTATAAAAGAAATATAATATAATAATAAATAATAGAAACGCAGAGAAGTTGTAAGGTTTGTGGCAATAGTATAACATCTCCAACCGGAAAAATTTCAGACTTTCCACTGGACTAACTCCTTTGAAGCAACTATGATTTTAGAAACTAATTCCTCATATTCATAGATGATTTTATATTTTGCTTAACGAAGTTTGTATATCAAGAAAATAATCACTCATGAAATTCCAACCCAATTATATTTTAATTTATTTTTTAATTAGTAAATTCAATGATTGAGAAGTGTAAAATTTTTGTATAAAAAAAGGTCAAGAAACCATATATAGAAATTTAAAGTTTACCTTTGGGTTTCAGCGGCTTTAATGCAGTATATTCTACAACTGTTAGTATATCCATCCTCAAAGTATCTTCGCTATGAGTAACGTATATGTCTAAGAACTCTTTATATTTTTGTTGTTCGAATGCTTTCAACGATTTTGCTAATTTAATGTAATTATCGAATGCTTCAACTTTTAATGCTGAAGTTTTCAGTTCCGGGACGTGTCTGAATTTCAAAATCGGTTCCTTCATGCCACTGAACAAATGTTGCACCCAAAAGATTGCACCAGCGTGTTTCGGGTGGTTTTTACATAAAATTGGTTTACGTTTATTTCTCTAGAATGATACATAAGGAAATGTGAGTATAAATAATCATTAATGCCTGGCATAAAACTAAAATTATTTTAATAAAATAATAATTAAAAAGTAAACTAAAAAAATTTACCAGGTATAAATTTTCAATATTTGCAATTTCTTTAATAAATTGATCCATTACAATTTCATATTTAGACATGAGTTGCTGTCGTATAACAATTCGAGTTTTAATATTTTTAAATTTGATCAACATATCTAAAGCTCCTTCGGCCGACCTAAAATAATTTTCATGGTAGGACGTTACAATTTCTTATAAAAATGAATCAAATAAAATTTATTGTGCATTGCATATAGTGCAGAAGTTTTGGCGATGTACATATATACATATGGTATATAAAAGATAAAATTTGAACGAGTACCTTAAAGTTTTGAAACTCTGATCAACAAATACAACTGCAGTACGTTCCAACATTTTAACTTCTTTGCCGAATTGATTTATAATAGCTTCCCAATTTTCTTTATAACTTTCCTTGAATATTTCAAAATCGGCATTTTCTATTGGATGAACTAAACTTTCTAATTTTCTAACGACATCGTCAATTTTTTGCGGATCAGTCATTATGGATTTCAAATCTGGGCCAAACATATTAGTAAACTGATCAATCACCTACAAAACCAGACTACTCACATCATATTAGCTCATAAAACTTAAGAAAACATTCCCAGATTCATAAAAACATATCCACACTTACATTAATCAATATCAACAATGTATATTTTTGGTACTAAAAGTAGAAACAACAATAATATTTATAAAACAAGCGTTGGACAAACTTATGCAGAATTTTACAAAAAATAATCATAGAAAGTTCAATCATAAAAAGTTCCATATTTGATTTATATATTCAACAAGCGTTTTAAAAGAATATTTGTATATTTCCAAAATTCACTAAGTTGACAATAATATTCAATTTTCAAAACGGAAATAAATAACAATGCAAAAATTAGCGTCTAATTTCAGTGCTTCCCATTATCTCAAAAGATTTAAACAAGCATTACACAAAATCATAATTAACTTTTTTGATAAAAATAAAAAGTTCTGCAGCAAATGAAACTATAATATCCCTCCCTCCTAATGGTTGCGTACAAAGCTCTAAAGTATAATGAAAAATACCGATAGATTATTAGTGACGCATTGCAAACCTCGCTTACATGTTAAAAATCTCTTATCTAAGCTATTATGGTTATATTGCATCCCAGTACAAACCCTTACATCATACTTCCATCTTAGATAACAAGTTAGAATACTAAACAGGATACAAAGTACAGAAAACATAATGATACCAGAACCACCACAAACATCGCTATTAGAACGATTATTCGTCTTATTTATTTTACATAAACGACATGTCATTACATTTATTATCAAAAACACAGGTCCATTTAATTTTAATGCAAATATAAAATTACAATAACGACTTCAAACATTTCAAAAAGTGTGTTATAACCGACACCTTGTAACAATTTGTCAAATTATATTTCTTTCTAGATATCCAAATAGACTCTAGAACAACATGATATGCAATTGCAATCGGAGCAATTGAATATCAACGCAAATACTCATTGTTTTACTGCATCAAATCAAATACATAGGTACTTAAAAGTCAGACGTAGAAATAAAACATTTAGGCATCAACCTCAACGTCTATTCTCTTACTGGTACAAGATCAAAGATTAAAAATTCGTGGACGTGATCGCCACTCCATCTGTCATATACTAGATGTCCTACCTTTTGTTATATTTGGCGTAAAACAAAAGTTGAATCTTTTAATTTTGACTGTCACCTGATAACTCGTAAATTCAATTTGCACAATAGTTGGTTAGGGTAATTGCATATTTGCCTACGGCGCGGACAGCGCCTAAGGCCGCTCCTGACTCACTTTTTCCCAGATTTGCCTACGGCGCGGAGTCCGGTTTGCTATGGCCTGCAATCGGTCGTGACTCTTTGTGTTCCCACTCTTTGTGCTCCCGTGTTCCCACATTAAGTACACAAAAATACGCGGGTATTCGAATGCAACTTTGTGTAAAAATTTTAAGGAATTTTTACTTATTCCTGTGATCCCGTATTCCCGTATTAGATATATAAAACCACGCGCGTATTCGAATGCAAGGTTGCGTCAAATTTTCAAGAATATGTGTTCTCGTATTCCAGTGTTCTTGTTCCCGTAATTCCGTTTTCCCGTTTCGCAGCTTTGGCAGTTGCCGCGGCTTCGCCGCGAACACCGATATACAGTCGTGGCTTGGCGCAGCCAGCAACATGACATTATTGCCCCGGCCTGCAGCCGCGGCTTTGCCGCGACTAGCGATATGCCTAACAAAATTTCAGGAATATGTGTTCCAGTCTTCCCATATTCCCGTGTGCATTACGGTCCTAATTACCGCGACCAAGGATATGGCCTAACATTTCATGAATATGTGTTTCCGTATTCCCGTATTCCTATGTTCCCGCTTTAAGTATATAAAAACACGCGCGTTTTCGATTGCAACGTTGTGTAAAAATGTCAAAAATATGTGTTCACGAATTCCCGTATTCCCAATCTACACTAAAACTTCACAGGATCACTCGCTATGGTATGTTAGTTTTCCTGAAATTTTGATCTGAAATCGGTTGAGGGGCTTAGAAACCCATAATTTTTTTCCTTATATAAAAACGCGCGCGTTTTCGATGCAACGTTGTGTAAAAATGTCAAAAATATGTGTTCACGAAATATCCCGTATTCGTATGTTAGTTTTCCTGAAATTTTGATCTGAAATCGGTTGAGGGGCTTAGAAACCCATAATTTTTTTCCTTATTCCCCTGATCCCGTATTTCCGATCTACACCAAATTTCACAGAATTACCCGCTATAATATTTTAAAGACATCCTGAAAATTTGATCGAAATCGGTTGAGCAGTTTAGAAGCCCTTAGGTAACATACATACATCCTCTTTTATATATATATAGATTTATATATTTTATTTTAATTTTTTTTGTAAAATATTTTAGTTTTTGAAATAACTTCTATGAAATTTATCAAACCCT
>WYDF02000001.1:396826-407904 GCA_009867245.2 Adranes taylori
GCGGACAAACGAAGTAGAGGGAGACCTCCGACTCGCTGGACAGACGATATAAAGAAAATCACGACAAACTGGATACAAACGGCTCATGACAGAGAAAGGTGGGCAGAAGAAGGGGAGGCCTATGTTCAACAGTGGATGCAGACGGGTTAGATGATGATGATGATGATGATGTTACAAAAACTCCATATATATCATATATTTAACAAACCAAAGCTTCCAGCCGGCGAATGCTGACAGTTTACACAGATATGTGGATTGAATGTTTAAACTTGACATGTTTCGGGGAAACAACTACCCGTTCTTCAGAAGAACTGAATAAATAGCTAAGTTGATAACAATAAATTGATTAAAGCAAATGCTACTAAAATGTTTTGGAAAATTTTAGTTTTCATTTTACAATTTGTGTACGCCATGAGTGATGCCGCACTAAAACGTTCTTCTTCTTCTTATATTTGTTTACCGTCACCGTTCTTTGGCCTTGGCCTAGCCGTGCCCTATAACTGACGCACTACTGAAACGTTCTGCATCCGTTGTTTCATTAAATTATCTACTAGAGGGCAGCACTCTGCTCTTGTGTAAGAGACAAAAGAGAATGCTGCCCTCTGTAGATAATTTAATGAAACAATTTACAAAAGTTAATCCTGTGATACATTAGCTAGATTATTGTCATTACATATTTACGAATAGAATTTTTTTTTTAATTTTTTTCTTTTTCTTTTTCTCTTTCATTTATGTTTTTTTGTTTAATTTCAATTCATAAATATCTAATGACAATAATCCAGTTAATGTATCACAGGATTAACTTCTGTAAAGGTATTTTGGTTTAAGCCAATCAATAATTTAAATGTCCAAATTATTATAAATTTCAAAAAATATTTCATTAATTTAACCAAAGAGGGCATCAGTCTCTTTAGTCTATTTCCGTAAATAACGTATACAGAACTTTTTAGTACGGCATCCGTTATAGCGTATACAATTATAAAATGCAAAACTAATTTTATAAAACATCTTAGTAGCTTTTGCTACTAAAAATTTAAAATGTATATAGTAAATGATTGCATTTGATAATCAAAAAAAAATTGTTTTCAAAACTGAAAAAGTTAAGATATGAATTTTGTTATAGTCGTATTAAAGACATGCTGAAAGTATTATTTATTTGCTTTAATCAATTTATTGTTATTAAGTTAGCTATTTATGCAGTTCTTCTGAAGAAGGGTTAACTGTTTCCCCGAAACATGTCAAGTTTAAATATTGAATCCTCGTAGCTGTGTAAACTGTCATCATTCACCGGCTGGAGGCTTTGGTTTGTTAAATGTATGACACATATGGAGTTTTTGGAACACTTAGTCTTAATTAATTTAGCAGTTTTGTTGTATAGTTGTTCGATGCTTTATTCAGTAGGTGACTTGCCCATTGTCGATTATGCTATTTGACAGAATATTAATAAGTAACAAATGTTCAAATAATTTTGTGGTAGTTTTTCTTGGTAATCCAAGTTTGCTGACAATCATAGCTCATTTGAAACTCAATTGTTTTTTAATAGAGCAAGTATAACTTTATCTATTTCTTCATTGTTTGAGAGTAAAATAACGACAAAATAAAACTTGTAGAATAGACTAAATTGCAACTCATTTTCGGCAATGAAATACTATGTTTGTCGAAGCAGGGTTATTTGAACAAGTCTTGAGATTAAAATGACATTAAAACTCAAGGGAGAAGAGTGTCAGTAGAGGAAATTAAGAGAACAATCCGAAATTTTAAAAAAATCGGTGTTTGGATCGTGGAGGAATACCAATAGAGCTGTTGAAGATAACCCCAGAGTGTGTATTAGAAGTGTTAGCATCAATATTTGACCAAATACAGTTCGATAATCGACCAAATACCGAGGGAATGGAAAACAGGACATATTTCGTCAATACACAAAAAAGTTCAAAAATAGAGTGCAACAACTACCTGGCCATAAACATTAGCAGTTTAGTGTGCAGGCTATATTGGTGGATCCTAAAAGAAAGGATTGAAGAACATTACGAAGACGGAGAATATCAGAGCGGGCTCAGAGCAGGCCAATATTGTATGGAGAATAACTAAATGAAATAATAGAAAATAAAACGACACGAGAAAGACTAGCACATGTAGTTTTCATTTATTTAAAAACAGTGTACGACTCTGTGCGCATCAATATACTGTGAGAAGCACTGAATTCTTCTTACATTAATACGAAGACATTAATCTGAAAAGATTATCCAACCGTACTGGTGCTGAAAAAGTAGGCACGATACGAAGCTTCCTACAGAATTTCCAAGATCGGGATTGCGCCAAGAGTGCTGCATTTCGCCTACATTGTTTAAAATTTACATCAGCAAAGCGCTAAAACACTGACACACAACATGTGGGTAAGAGATATATAGAAATTACTTAACTACATTACTGTTAGCGGAGGACCAAATAATTTTCGTGGAAGACTACGACAATACATCCTTTATGCTACAAAATCTTCTAGAATATACAATCAATGAGGTCTACAGATCAATATGGAAAAGTCTATTAGAGATCTACCGATGGAAAATTTATTAAAAGGCTTAGCAACGAAACAAAAACGACCGTATACAAAACCATTCTATAGCACAGAATGACATATGGCCGTTAGGTTTTGATGCTAAACAATAGAGAACGCCAACTACTTTTAGCAGAACAAGAATTTCATCAAGGTTAATATCAGGAAAATAATCAAACAGAGGGTGGAAGTAGACTATAACATCATAGGTGTCATTGAATCTAAACAACTTACGGGGTATAGACAAGCTAAAGCGGATAGATGACCAAGAAGGAAAATTTCCAAGAAGAAATCACGAATGGTTTTCATATGGGAGAGGTCGTTCTAGAATCAGCTGGCACTGCGAAGGATAAACCAAGCCATTGACGAAAGAGGATTAGAAGAACTGTACTGGGTTAGACCGAGGAAAACTGGAAATGGAATCCGGATTCGAAACATGTCAAGTTTATATATTCAATCCTCGTAACTGTGTAAACTGTCATCATTCACCGGCTGGAGGCTTTGGTTTGTTAAATGTGTGAAATATATGGAGTTTTTGGAACACTTAGTCTTAATTAATTTAGCAGTTTTGTTGTATAGTTGTTCGATGCCTTATTCAATTGGCGACTTGTCGATGGTCGATTATGATACTTGAGAGAATATTACTACACATGTTCAAATAATTTTGTGGTAGTTTTTCGTGGTAATCCAAGTTTGCTGACAAGCATAGCTCATTTGATACTCAATTGTTTTTTAATGGGGCAAGTATAACTTTATCTATTTCTTCATTGTTTGAGAGGAAAATAACGACAAAATAAAACTTTTACAATTGTCAAAATTGCAACTCATCTTCGGCAATGAAATACTATGTGTGTCGAAGCAAGGTTACTTCGACAAGTCTTGAGATTGAAATCATATTAAAACTCAAGTGAGAACAGTATCAGTAGAGGAAATTAAGAGAACAATGCAAAATAGAAAAAATAATCGAGGTCTGGATCCTCGAGGAATACCAATAGACCTGTTGAAGATAACCCGAGAATGTGTATTAGAAGTGTTAGCATCAATATTTGGTCTGAAACTAGTCTTCAATTACTTCAAGATCAGTTTGAAAAACGATTTCACCAGTTTAATATCATCGAGCCAATGGTCACCTTTTTTATCAATCCTTTTACTTGCCAAGTAAATGTAACCGAAATAGCTACATATATTGCAGAGCTTATTCAAGTAAGGACAGAAGAATTGGAGCTAGAAATTTTGGACCTTCAGAACGACATTGTTCTAAAATCCAATGTATCAGATGAGAACTTGTTGACATAGTTGACAGAATCAAATTCCTATTCTTGAAAAGAGCAGCATACAAAATAAAATCGTTTTTCGGTTCCGTTTTTCGGATACTTGTGTGAATCATTGTTTTCGACAATGAATATTATAAAATCAAAATACAAATGTCGACTTATAGATGAACATCTTGATGATTGATTACGAGCAGGAATATCATCATACTCTCCTAATTCCGAAGCAATTGCCAATGAAATACAATGCCAACGATCACATTAACTTGAGGATTTATATTTTTTTATATAGAATTTTTATACTATTATTTACTAATGTATAAAATTGTTGTAGACAGGTGACAAAAAAATTGTGACAATTTTTGGTCACCTGTCAACAATAATTTTATACAATAGATTTTACGGGGCCAATACAACAATATTCAAAAAAAAAGTAATATTATTTACTGCTTATTATTTATTTTACATAAAAATATAAACAATAATTTTTATATTTTATGATTATATTTTTGGAATTAAATATTTTTTTGTGCATTATTATCCAACTGTAAATTTATCTTGAAAAACTAAATGGTGCCCGCCGCCCAACCGGCATTCTAGAATGTGCTCTTGGTTGCAAAAAGGTTGGAGACCTCTGTTCTACAGTTAAACAGAGGTCTCCAACCTTTTGTTCTACGGGTTTGTTAAAACTTTAATGGTGTTTCACTCATTAGTGGATAAGTTTATTGTAACTACACGCAAGATCTGGAACACCTGGTTTACTTGCCAATTGCAGCTACCTAAGCCCTCAGAGAGCTTCTGAGCATCAGAGAGCATCTGTAAGAACAACAAAATCTGTAAAGAAGTGCGGTCTCACTTTTAACTGACCTGGCGCCCGAGGACGTTTTCCGAAGGCTGTCCAATGTGCGAGTATTTGCGCCATTTGTGATAGACGTTAGACTCCCCATTAGCAGCGTTGCGTGTAGGAGTTCTGTTAGCGTATTAAATAGATTACGAGGGGTTATCATATAGATTAGGCGACCGCCCAGGGTCCGGCTGGCAATCTAGTGCTGTCATTCCATGCGATGTCACGGCGCTGTAGTTATCGAGGTCGTTGCAATATTTGATATGAATTTTAAATTTATTGAAATATAATTTAGGAACCTAAAGGTAACCTGCTTCGAGCAGTTCACATTTAATTCAACCCATTATTTTTCCGTACTTGTCAAAAAAATAGAATTACAAATCTTAATATTATTTTACCCAATTATACGTTTCAATAAGTTTATTCCAAGTATCGTCAATAGTACGTAATGAATTTATTGCCTACGGAGTTTATATATCTTCGGTTAATGAAATATTTTACAGCTGTAAGCAAATAACATTTTCTAAAATTACTTTACATAAGTTTTATGCAGTAATAAAAATTTAATTGCCGAATCACTGCGTAATCTAAGTAAATTCCTCTTAGGTGAGATTTAAAATTAAAATAGCATCGCTTTCAATGTTATGGCGATAAAATAAAAAAATTTTATAGTCTTATTATAAATATAAATTAACTTAAAATTTTTTTCATCTAATAATATTTGTTATAAATATGTTTTATATTTGTATTATATACATAATTGTACTAAATAATTTAGCAGTGAAATAAATCATTTTGAAATAATATTGAATTTAAAATGCTGGAATACTGTTAACAATAAATCATTAAAACAAATAAAATATTTATGTTTAAGTCGTAATAAACATACAATTTAAACAAGTAATTAATATATTAATATATGTATATAGCCAATTGTTAAGCAAATAAGCTAAATATTTGCAGAGAAATGTTATAAAACCGCAAAATAGATCATTTATAATTCAACCAGAAGCAAAACATTAGTTACATGAAAATCCATAAATTGTAATCTAGAAGTAATGGACTTTTTGTGGAAATATTATGAACTGCTACAATTATTTATATTTCATTCAATAGTATAAAATAATCTGAATTTTAAATCAGATTTGTAATAGTGTCATTTTCATTTTCTCAATTTTAAGTAATTTTCGTATTCAATCAATAAGTTTTTTTTTGTTCTCCAACAATTAACATAGTTTTCGCAAAAATCCATTCAGTTGACTCGGCGTTGTCTCTCTTCTCTAGTGAAATTTAAAGTCTTGAATGTAGGGCTAGTAACACTATAGAAATTATTTAGATATGAAATGCAGCGTCTTAGTAATTGATATCAGATTGTAAAGAAAAATGATAGGTAATATCTTCAGATATACTCTTCGTAAGTAATGGGGTACGCAATGGATCCTACGTAAATAACTACCGGAATAGCATAAATCTACCGATTCCGCGACAACTCCTGCTCCTCCAGGCCCGGCGTCTTCACCATTCCGTTACTTTTTGTTAGATAATGTATTAAATGGTGGCTGCTTCAGCCAATATTGAGTAACGTATGGATAGGCAAGAAGTGGGTATGGCACGGTATGCTAGTGATGCATTCGCTACTCGTTTATATGGTTGAATCTATGAGAATATTGATGAATGCTTCGGATCCCGTAGAGCAAAATATGGGCCAGCAAATAATTGGCATACCAGTGATGCATAACGGTGATCGTTGGTTGCTTATTGTGCTCTAGATTTGATGGAAGATGGCGCCGCATTAACTAATTTCTAAAGGTTTTTATTTTAAATCCAATGCGGCCTCCAACTCCAAATAACTGCAGCACTTCGACTGTATTTTCGACGGTAGCTTTTACCATAATGCGCTCAACATTTAAGAAATTACTTTCAAAGATATTTCATAAATTCTCTGGCTAAATTCCCTTTATTCTTAAACTACTCAATTTAGCTCTGAAAAAGTCCACTTCCACAGACTATTAAAATTAAGTAGAATACGTTCTGTTATGAAAACTGATGATACCAATAATATGCTCTATTAGAAAATTATTTTTATAAAATCCACTCATTCCTTCTAAACATTTGTTTTCCACGAATTAAGTGCACCTATTAATGCACCTCTGGAATTTAATCCTCCACGTATTTTATCTCCTTAGTTATAAATAGTCTTGCTAAAATCCTAGAGTTCTTTCGATTCCGCCTACTTCTATTTATTTAAAGTCATTGCTAATCTGAAAGATTGTCGAATGCTCACGAAGATATGAACAGGTTTTAGCTGTATTAAATCATTAAGAAGGTATGTTTTAGGAACCTTTATAAATGTTGTTATAGAGAATACTGGTTTAACTAGTGCCAAAGAGGGAATTATAGCAACATATTTTCCGAAAGATGCCTCAATAAACGGATACTGTTTTAAGGCTTTTGTGTCGTGAGACGGGTCGTTTAAAGATTGAAGTTACTAGAATTATTTATTATATCAGTGTATTGATTATCATTAGCGTCAAATTGAAAAATCCAATTCCATTTAATTCTAATTTTATTCTGATCTAATTCCCTTTAATTCCATAAGGAATTATATTTTTTGAGTTATAATGCGTTTTTGTTTAGGTAATAGCAAAACACGAATGATTCATTTTGTAGGTGGTTCATATTTTTACCAGAAATTTGGTGTAACATTTTATTGTGTTTGTGGTCAATTTTGAAGGTAAGTGTTATTGCACTAGAAAATGCACTTTATACCTATCGTATAAACCCAAAGTTTAAGAATTTGTCTGAAAAGTTCTGAAAATCATTACATTTTGAAAACTTGATATGTTGTTAACAATTGTATGTTATTAAGGAATATTTAGTTAATTTTCCAAAAAAAGTTGCTTCTGACACCACCGATAGCGTATTTATTAGAAAATGCACTTTATATCTACATCGTATAAACGCAAAGTTTAAGAATTTTTCTGAACAGTTCTGAAAATAATTACATTCTAAAAATTTTACATATTATTAACAATTGTATGTCCTTAATGTTAATTTTTAATTTTTTTTTACTTGATTATGTTATGAGCTAGTAAACGACTACTATCATGTTCACGACTACAGGTGGTTGATCTTTATACCACTTTGTTCCATTTTTGGAAAGAAAGTAAGCACCATCCTGTGGAAGAGCACAAACTTGAGGAAGAGCACCAATGTTAGGCGTTGCTTCTTGAGAAATCATATCTACTGCATCATCGTTGTCTTTATCAAATTGATCGTCATCGATTTCTACATTTACTTCGGCTTCAACATCGGGCACATCAATATTATCATCTGGCTGATATGAAGATCATTGTCATTATCACCGTCATCAAATGGGACATCATTGTCGCTCAGTTCGGTCTCTAAAATAGCACGACATTTTTGCATGTAGTTTTTGCATCAAAGCAAAGCACGCCTCACGCCATAAATTAAAAAATCTATTTTTGATAATAATATTAGAATCTCAACTGAGTGGGTACACTATGACATCACAGCTGCTGGAAGTAATATAAAAAATCAACCAGCTTCTTTAAGGACTAAAATTAAACAGCACTCAGAAAGCAAATCTCATATGATTTCAGAATATTGAACAAGGGACAACTAAGAGCTTTGGATAAAATTTTCGAACATATATCTGAAAAAGTAATCGACGCCACCGTTCGACTTTTTAACACAGTATACTGCATGGCAAAAAATCAACGCCCCTTTCTGCAATATGAAGAATTTGGTGAACTTCAACAGATCAATAGCTTCAATTTGGGATCCTCTTTACACAGGCGACCAACTGCTGCGAGAATGATTAATGTCATAGCAAAGGAGATGCGCAAAAGGCTCATTTCACACCTTGTACAGTCAGGCTCAAAGTTTACTATATTGGTGGATGAATAAACCATGTTAAGCAACAAGTGCACTCTAATTATATACATTTCTTCATATTTTGATTCAAATGTTCCCGGTGCAGCATTCTTAGATTTAATTGAGCTCGATGGGCAATATGCAGAAACTATTGAGAAACCCCTTTGGGTCTGCTTAGAAAGTCTGGGAATACCAAAATCAGTTGCACAGAAGAATCGTATTGCATTTGCAAGCGATGGTGTAAGTGTTATGACAGGAAGGAAATCTGGAGTAGCTACAAAACTATCTGAAGCGATACCACACCTTTTTCTCTGGCACTGTTTATGTCCTCGCGTCGAACTTTCAGTAAGCGACGTTTTAAAAGATTGTACTGCTGTTACCCGTTTTCAAAGTTTCATGAACACACTCTACGCTTTTTATCTTCAAAGCCATAGAGATTTGGAATAGAAATAGAGATTTAAAAACTCTAGAGATTTGGAACAAGCTTGCATAGAGGTAGGAATTAAAATGAAAAAATTGATTGGGTCTTAAATGTACTTTGATCTGCAAGTATATTCTGGACTGTAAAAGCTGTTTAGAACAATTATATGGCTTTTCATGCACAGGCGAGTGAAAGTTACGATGTCCCAGTAACTGGGCTGCAAAAAGATTAGAGTGTTCTTCATTTCTACAAGAATTTGCGCTTTTTTACATTTGCGACGTTCTTTGTGTACTAGGAATTTTATACTTCAATCAAGAAAAACAACTCTTATGCGTGCTCACACAGAGATGTCAAGAACTATTAGAATTCCAGAAAGCCTAAAAGCTGAACCTAAAGAAAAAGAAAACGAAGTTGCAGAAGCTATTCGAAACGGAGTTTTCAAATGCGTTAATGTAATAAATATGACAATAACGATTTCGGGAGGAGGAATTGACAGGCTGCAATTTTTGCAATATTCAGTTAACAGGATGCGAAATCGCTTATTTGATGACGTCAAACCAAGTAGTTTTGGACGAATATATTAAAAGATTTCTTTCGTTGTAAGTTTCTTTATATGCATACATTTCTGTATGGGTCAATATGTTTCAGTAGTTAGATTATACGTCCCTACAGTTTTATATACAACGTTTTTGTATATATTTTTTCCAATACACAGAAAATATTTCTAGCATCTAAAAAAATAGAATCAAATGCCCTGAATTAGGATTTATTGGACGACTCAAATCCATTCCAGTATTTTGCGCAAAGATGATGATTGTGACGAGTTAAATCTGGTGACACCGATTTGTATAAATCTAAACAATGAAACAAGTGCTATAGAATTTGAGAGAAATAGTTGGAAGGATAATACTGATAAAAATAAATGTGACTAATCAGATCAATTATTACAGCAACCACAAATAATTACATGGTCCCAAGTTTTAGCTGATTATATTCCACGAATGAAATTCACCCATGAAGTACTTGTAAATGATATTGTACCCATAAAAATTAATTGATATATTAAATTCTGGATATTCTACTGTATAGATCTTAAATAGTTTAATTTTATATGTTTGAACGCTTTGATATCAGTAAATCAAACAATACGAATTAATTGACGTATTAAATTCTCAAGATTCTACTGTACAGATTCTAAACAGGTTAGTTCCTAAAGGGAATTATATTTAAACAATTAAAAATTACTAAATCAACCAGGTTTAGCTAAGATTCTATCTAATTAACATTCTAATTTCATTTGTTCCTTCATTAAATATATTCTAGTTATTCAGTTAGAAGTGCAACCTAAATTTTTAAAGATGGTAAACTGTCTGCTATGAAAAGTTCTATTTCTTCTTGAGTTTCAGGAAAGACTGAAATAGGTATCTAATTAGTAAAAAGCAGGGTTATTTTATTTAATACAAAAATATATAAGAAATTGTTTTGGGGGTCGGAAAAGAGATTTATGTCAGTTTTCAAATTACTAACAACACACATTGTTAGAAAATCGCCATTCGCCGTAGGCAAATATGAGGAACTAGGGATTAATTAATCGTCGAAGTGAAAAGGTCTTTGCAGTCTGGCGAAGTATGCCAGACTCCCTTGTTAAAGGTTACTCAAATAGTGCGTCGAGAGCGACCGAAAGCGGCGCGAAGCTGTCCGCGCCATTCGCAAATACGAGGACCGGAGTTATTTGAATTTAAAATTTCTTGGACTGCCTTATTAAAAATTAGCCTAAACATGATACAAGAGCGCCCGGGGCAAGACGGATTGCGAAGCGTAGCGAAGCTGTCCGACGTCGAAAGCAAACGTAGGGCACGAGGGGTTTCATAGGATAGTGAACTCATGGGGAGGTGAATTTATGGGTACACAAATTTATAGGAATACTAGTTTAATGTAATTAATTTTCATCCTTATAACAATCATCATCATCATTATACGGCTATATGCGTCCACTGTTGGACATAGGCCTCCGATAAATTTTTCCATCTAGATCTATCTTGTGCAGTGCTTATCCAGTTTGTTTGGATTCTCTTTATGTCGTCTGACCAC
>WYDF02000001.1:408004-428612 GCA_009867245.2 Adranes taylori
TTCCATTCTTGAAAAGAGCAGCATACAAAATAAAATCGTTTTTCGGTTCCACATACTTGTGTGAATCATTGTTTTCGGCAATGAATATCATAAAGTCAAAATACAGATCTCGACTTACAGATGAATCTTGATGATTGCTTACGAGCAGGAATACCATCATACTCTCCTAATTACGAAGCAATTGCCAATTAAATGCAATGCCAACGATCACATTAACTTTGAGATTTTTTATAAAGAATTTTTATACTATTATTTACTACTTATTATTTATTTTACATAAAAATATAAACAAGAGTTTTTATATTTTATAATTATATTTTTGGAATTAAATATTTTTTTGTGCATTATTATCCAACTGTAAATTTACCTTGAAAGAATAAATGGTGCCCGCCGCCCGACCGGCTTTCTAGAATGTGCTCTTGGGTGCAAAAAGGTACCCCTGCTCTATGGGATCTTTATTACATGTTAGTGTCGAATACATTTCCTCTGTTTGTTGCGATATAGACTTTGTTTTTATATACATGTCCATAGCTACTATTGAGGTTAGTTCCTCCTTACACGATGGGCACTCCCATTGTTTCAATTTATTATTCTTTTTTATTTCTTGATAAGCTTGAATGGATATATTAACACACTGGATATGAAATATATGAGTAATTTCTTTACAACACTCTAAATAATCGTCATAACGACCGACCGTTTTTTCACAAGATCTACACGCGCGCACCATCGCTATATCAATCGTAGAAGAAGTTTGGAACGAAAAGAACACAGTATGGAGCTGCCGTACGAGTGATAAGTCAGGGCAAGAAATACATTCGTTAAAAAATACTCAAATATTTAGATACATAATCCAAACGTACCTACTTCAATGCCACCGATTGGTAGAGGAGAAGTTATTAATTTCTTCATAACGCAAAAAGTTCACAAAAGTAACACTAAAATTGGCTTGAATTCAGCCCACTACCCAGCGGAAACGAAATTAGCAGAACACCAGTGCAAGATTTCGAACACACACAAAACAAACTGACTGAAGTTTGCACAAAAAATTGAAGAATACTCAACCACAAAGGAAATCAAATCCACAGAAGAAATAGATGCAGCCGGAGTTCATATAACTACAACCATTCAGGTAAATCTCAACGAAAGTAAAATCATCATCAACGGAGAAAATAAACTCAATTTAACTAAATCAGAAAAGGAACTCATAATCAAGAAAAATAAACAAAAAAGAAAACAGCAACACTCAAGGCAGCCGCACGACAAAATATAATTAAAAAAACTACAAAAACAAGTGGACCAGATGCTGGCGCTGAAAAGGAAGAAAGAATGGGAAGGACAGATTGAAAAAGCATGCGATGATAAGAAAATTCAACTCTGAAAACTGTTGCGAAATATAAGAAAAGATCAAATATCCCATTGAAAACCTAAACAGAATATGTGTACGTCGACAAAAAGAAAGCAAACCTCATAGCGCAGCATCATGAGAAACAATTTTAAAATTTCGAGCGATAGCATAATAACACAAGTGGAAAACAATATGGCCACAATCCAGGACATAAACCCTCAAATCCAGCGAACCAGAAAATTCGAAAAAGAAGTGGTGAAAAATATTATAAAAACGTTAAATCCAAAGAAATCTGCAGGAGAGGATTGCATCTCCAACACAGCAATTAAACTCCTACCAGACAGAGTCATAGAAAATATTACACCTATATATAACGAAGCGATGGAACTTGGCTACTTCCCAGAGAGATGGAAAAAAGCTATTATAACAGCAATTCCAAAAAAAAAGGAGAAAGACCCAAGTGATCCAAAGAAGCTAAGGCCTATATGTCAGTTAGATGAATTTTCAAAAATTTTGAAATTTTACTAAAGGAAGTAGCAAGAAATAGTAGAAGTAAGAGAACCTCACTCCTAACCAAATGGGATTTCGAAAGAAAATATCATCTGGTCAACAAGCAGCCAACCTAGGAGCTCTGGTGAGAGAAGGAAAAGGAAAGTCTAAGAAAAAACATGTCTATGCAGAGTTCCTGGACATAGAGAAAGAATATGACTGAGTCTGGTGAGAAGGACTACTTCACAAGTTACTGAACAACAAATTCCCGGCAGTAATTATTAAATTGCATCGTCATTTTTATCCGAAATACCCTACAGGATAAAAATAGGCACAGGCTCATAAAAAAAACGAAGCAGTTGAGGTCTGCTGCAAGGATCGCCATATTCACCAATGAATGATGTTCAATTTATTTGTGGCAGACAATAGACATCCCTAAATTTGAAGATATTCCAGGACTCAACCTCATTCAATATGCTGACGATACAGCAGTAATTGCAGGAAGGAAAAGTCCTAGTGTAGCCAGAATGCGGCTAGGGAGATGCATAGAACAGATCATCGAATATTGCGACGACTGGAAAATTGCTCTAAATCATGTAAAAGCAGAAATTATACATTTCAGCAACAAAAGGCCATTCAACAAGATAGTCAAATTTAAAAATCAAGACAGCAAGATAACGCCGAGTGCTAGGTCAAGAATCTTAAACATGTTATTTCTACCACAATTAACGTATGGCATGGAAGTATGTGTAAACTGCCCGAAGTAAACCCATACCAGATTACAAATTACACACAACAAGCTGTTTCGTAAATCTGTGGACGCTCCTTGATTTGCTCCAAATTTGATGAATGTAGCCAAAGAAAGGAGAAATAACATGATTAAATCACTAGAAGAACAAGAGATTAAGCAAAATAGCTGAATAAATAAAATAATATCATCAACAAAAAAAGAAGTTTAAAAACTAACAAAAACCTCTCTAGCTTTCTTCGAGACTTGAGCTGAAAAGTGCTCACCTTTCACAGTTTACCATAGAGACTGAAAAAGGAAAAATAAGAAAGAAAAACAAATTTTTTTCGTAACTAGAAATGAGTTAACAAACTAACTAGCGAAACAAAAATTTAAGATTGCAATCGCTTCAAATAAATTAAACCATTGGAAAGCTACTTTTTTGTTATTTTACAAGAATTCACGATCAGGAATTTATTAAAACGAAATGTTTTTCATTTATCAAAACAGCTAGTGTATATTTTTAAGAATTAGCATAAAATTTTATATTATTGTTGACAAAGAAAAACCATTTGCATACCTTGATAGATTTCCGGCATTGTTTTACAGTGATGAATTAAATTCTGATTATTTTTGAATTTATTTGAGAAATACCACTTCAGTTAATTATTTTCAGATTTGATACGAATTAATTTTATGATTGAATAACAAATATTTGAAAATAGTAAATCATATTTTTCTCTACTGAAAAATGTGACTCCCTGTTCCGCGTTCTTCTAGGAATTTAATCCTGTGACACAGTCGTTCCAAGTTATACAGTACTCACTCTTATATAGTAGGATTTCCAAAGACAAATATTTTAAACAATAAATCCTTGCTTTTGTTAGAGATTCAACTAATCGTAATTCCAAAGGCCTTTCATCCAACAACCATAAAAATGTTTAAATGAAATAAATGTTGATAATGTGACTAGTGTTCATCATTTGAATGATTATGTGGAACCTCGATATATACAGTGGAACCTCGATATAATCGAATTGATAAATCAAAGTGTTTCTATTGGTCTTGAACCGTCGATGAAATTCAAAATATCGACGGCCTCGATATTTTGAATTTCAAGTTTGCTTGGTTTTTTTTTTGAGTTACTTTGGAAGTGGAGCAACCTTCAGAAGGCGACGGATGCCCGTGCATCCGACAGTGTGGGATTTTTACCCTAACTAAAAACCCACTCCCTGCTGGGATTGTATATTGTTGGGAGATTGGAGAGTTTGTTTTAATGAGGCTTTAGGATTTATCATCCTCTTCAGCCTGGAACTGATGCTTGGTTTAACACTGCACCTCTATATATCGAAGTTTTTATAGGAAAACCTCTATATAATGAAAGTACGTAAGGGGACGATTTGACCAGACAGACAGCCAGACAGACTCAACACACGCATCCAAGCACACGCACAATGAACGGAACGGCTTGGCCGAGGATAGCGTGGGAAGAATAGAGGCAGATAAGGGGAAGGTAGGTAGAGGGAAGGTGGGACAGAAAGCAGGGTAAGGAGATGAATTTTGATAATAGTGGTTATTTTTGATAATAGGGATGAGTTTTGATAATAGGGGTGATTTACGATAATAGGGTGAGTAGGGCAAGTAGGGGTGAGTTGGAGTAATTGTGATAAGTAGGGTAATAACTGTAAGTTAGGATAAATAGGGATAAGTGAGGTTAATGGGTGAAAGGGGAAGGTAACAGAAGGGAAAATATATTGATTGTATCATCTATAATATTATAAACCATTTTTCCTGTGTTGCAATAGTAGAAGAATACCACGGCTTCGAGATCACGAACATCTCACGATATATCTCTACCATGCTTTTGTTCGCGAACACGAATATCTCTTGACACATCTTTACCACGCTATTTCTAACGAACGCGAACATCTCACGACATCTCGCGACATATCTAAACTTTGGTTTTCCACGCTAACGCGAATGCTCGCCACCAAACAATATGTGTTCTGTTGGAACACTATGTGTACTGTTGGCCGCCGAGTCAAAAGTATGAGTAATCATTAGATCCCACAGACAATCAAGCTCTACAGACATTAAGTTAGCCTTGCAAGAATTTGAAAATCAAAAAACTGTCTGAACTTAGCAGAGTTAATAACACTCGAAGACCCATGGAAAATGGCGAAGACGCTGAAAAGGAAGTATGTGCTTATACATGGCCGAAACGGCATACGCTATGATAACGAAACAAAAGCGGAAGCTTTCGCTGACAACCTAAAACTACAATGTACTCCAAACCAAAACGAATGCGACGCTGAATTTATTAGCCAGATAGAAAAGTCAGTGAAGAGTGTTTTGAAGGCGTTAAACACAGACCGAATGGAAAATTTCCAGGCCAAAATTCAATAAATAACGCTGCCTTCTATGAAACATTGTCAAAACCTTAACCAACATCATGAACAGATCAATAGTCCTTCAGTATTTCCCACAAGCATTCAAATGTCTTTATTTCCTCACAGTATAGGCCAATTAGCCTGCTAAAAACAATGAACAAAATACTTGATATTATTCTGCTAGATAAACTCAACACTGAATTTGAAGAGAACAACATCATACAAGACGAACAGTTTGGCTTTAAGAAAGAACACTTCACAAACGGTCAAGTTCTTCAGGTAGTAGAACAAACAACCAAATGCTTCAACAAAAAACAATCCACTGATCTCATGTGTCTAGGTGTAGCCAAAGCATTCGACAAAGTCTGGCATGGAGGACTACTCCATAAAATGATCAATGCCAAGTACATCACTCCAGCGATTAAAATGAGGGTGTCTTATTTGCAAGGCAGATACTTCAGAGCACGAGTAGGAGACTTGAAATTCTCATTCAGAATATTGAATAAGGAGTACCTCAAAGATCTCTCCTAGCACTATCTCTTTTCAACATTTATAGATCCGACCTATCAACGCGAAGAAAATACAAGCAAAAATACTATCTAAGAGACGCGGTCCGCAAACCGCTGAGTTAGAAATCTGCAATAATCAAGTAAAATGGGCAAAAAGTATTAAATACCTAGGAGGCATCCTAGCCCAGAAGCTGTCATGGAAGGATCATACAGACTACACCCTTAAAAATGCAAAATCGCGGCAACAGCAGCATTATATCTGCTGCTGAATAAAAGAAGTAGGTTAAATCTGAAAAACAAACGCAATATATACCTTATGATGATCATACCAATTATAACTTCCGCAACGCAGGCTTGGAGTTTTATGGGAAAAACTCACCTAAACAAACTGGAAAGGTACCAAAACAATATCTATGGATGCTAACGGACGCCCCATAGTTCTTCAGTAACGAGTCAATTCGCAAAAGCTTGGAAGTAAATAAAATATCGGAAACAATAAACACATTCATCAGACAAATTTTTGCAAAGTACAACCACACGAATCCACTCGTCAGAGAAGCCGAGGACTACGAAACAAATGGCAAATAAAAATACAAGCGCCCCAAATGCGCACTAATCAACCCATAAATAAATAACCGTAAACAACTCAAATTAAGCGGACAAGAGGCAGAAGCCTGACCGCAGCAAATCAAAACATAAAACATGAAACAATAAAGCATTGTGTAGATGTAGAATTTTGACGAAGTATTTTGACTAAATATTTACTGTAACGCTTATTTGGATCAGAACAAGTGACGGCTGTGATAGTCGCTCGCTGACCGAAAAATTGATAAGGTCGTAATTGTGAATTAAAGCTATGACCTATCGCGAAAGTACTCGCACCACATCCAAGGACACCAATTCAAAAATTGCGTCTAAGGATTGCTGACTTGTGTGGACCACTGAAAAGCATTTTTGATAGGTTGAGAATATTAAGGAAGAATATTGCATTGCATCCGAATTTCTATGATATCATAAGTTGTTCTCCAATAAGAAATAAATGCAAGTAAGTAATCAAGCGGTCACGCCTCCTCTGTCGATGAACAAGTCAGCCAATCGAAAAATAGGAGTGTGTAGCTTAATTGTAGATTATTGCGAAAATATTTCGCGGAAGCAAACAATTTTACGTATTTGTATATACGTAATTGCTGGCGACGACTTGTTCAACGATGTACCAGGCCACGACATGTTATTCCTTAATATGTATGATTGAACAAACTTGCTTCCTTGGCGACATCATAATAAAGTGTTGTTATTTGTAATCCACGCTGCTTCCCCCTATGATTGCAAACTTGTGTAACTTTCTTTGCGACCTCTAGCTGTTGGTGTGTATATATGTGGGCTATTTTTCGCGTGCAAGCATGTGTCAACACTCTGACATAAAGAAAAGGTTAAAGTTATAGAGGCTGTTAAAAAGTTATAGAGGCTGGGGATAAGAAGAAAAGCAATACTACCAAGCAGTTTGACATCTTGCCACTATTGGATGTATCGCTATACTATCGGATCTTTATATACAATATTAAAGAACAAAGCAATGTACGAAAATCAAGCATCTTCATCGAAGAGACTTAAAGGACTTGAACTCAAAGATATCGAGTTCTGCAGTGTTTGAAGCAATGTCGCGACAAATACTTATCTATAAGTGGTCTAACCCTTTAAGAAAAACCAACAGAATTTTTTAAACAACTTGATAAACCACACTTTCGTTCTAGTAATGGCTGCCTTCAGAATTTCAAGAAGAGAAAAGGAATTGTTTTTAAAAAAGTTACCGGTGAAAGTGCAAGTTTAGACGATTAGGTGTGTACACAGTGGAATGAACAGCTATCTGTAGTGACCATGGGCTGACAAACCCGACGACATATTCAATTCTGATGAGACTGCACTCTATTATCAATGCTTACCTGAAAAAACTTTAACCTTCAGAAGGCACTTGTGCCATGGTGGAAAAAATAATAAGCAGAGAGTTACAGTGTTGCTTTGAGCAAACCAAACAGGAACTGTAGACCGTAGTGCTGTTGATACACCAATTAATGAATATTGTAACGTGGAGATTTGTCCACGTTCCTAGTTAGGTTAATGTAAAATGATTGAGCATTAAATACTCACAAATATGGTAAATGCGTTAAAATAATTAGACGCCATAAAAGATTTAGCATTGAAAATAGGATTTTAGATAAGGGGACAGCCATAGGGTAACTTACGATACATCTATTTTATGATCAAATTATTAGTTATTGATTATACCCTATGCTAATTAATTACATCTTAAACAAATCAATTGTACATATAAGCTATGCATGGGAACAAAGTCCATTGACCGATGTCACATAGGTGTTATAGAAAATATTCTAGAATGCGCTAATGAGATACAAATTAATCATTACTAAAAGAATGCATATCGGTATGTGAAAGGGCATCAGTATGTATAAAAATGATGCCCAGTTCTAGTAGAGGGATAGTAATTTTGGGCGTGTGCCAAACGTTATAATGTCGAACTAACTAGCGAAATAATAATCCGGAATAAAATTATAGTAGAAAAATAATTAAATAAAAAATAAATTCATGTCTAATTAAAGCGTGATCATAAATTTACTAAGTATTTTATTATTATGTATTCGTCTAATGTAGCGCGGTACTTAGCATTAATTGTTTTGGGAATAATTCAGAAAAATTAACTTTAGTATAATTTTGATAAATAAAGTAAAGTCGAGTAAACAAGTTTGTTGATAAAGGTAAAGCCAAATAAATAATTAAGATAATGGTGTGTTACTCTAAAATAATAAATAAGTAGTTTGTGTACAGTGGCAAATTCTGTAAGTACCTAGTTTAACATTTCTTTGATGTAACTGAACAAATCATAAAGTCACTTTTATTCAAGTGTTGATTTATTTTATTAATTGCAAAGCGTTGATTACTTTATCTTACGTATGGGAATGAATGAGCATGTAACTGTGTTGCATGTAAACATTTTTAACGGCCAATAAAATTTAATTAAGTTTATTAGCTGTTTCATTTCTGCTGCCTGAATTATTAAGACTTATGACTATCGTAAAGAATTGACGTTACCAGTAATTACTCAGCCACGAAAGACACAACTAAATCTAAACGGCACGTCCAACTTAGCGATGGTCCGGCCTAGTGTTGTATTTTAAATTAAGTGGGCTATCTGGGGGATTTAGATTAGATCCTTTCGAATCAATTATTCAATTAATAACTTTGCTAGAAGTAGCTAAACAAAAGTGCTATCTTATAGAATAACGAAGGAGTTCAGGTACCTATAATTGTGAGCAGGGGATTGTTACGTTAACCCATATAAAAATCCCTCTCACACATGTCACGTCGGAGAGAACAACCCTCCGCCCTTAAAATAACCGTGACAATATGAAACTCCTGAACGATGGAGGAAAGTTAGAAAGTCCCTGAACGTTGAAGAACTTACATTCGAGAAGTTTGTTAACTTCAACGAGGATTTGGCTACATACGGTGAATTAAGCAATGCGGTCATCACCGAATGCGTATCCAAAGACACGAAAGAGGATACTGGCGAGGATAATGGAGACAGCGAGGTCGAGGAATTGGACTCAAACTGCACACTCCGTGATGGCATCGCACATCACGGAGTGTGACATCGCACATCACGGAGTGTGCAGTTACCATTACCACCTTGCGGAGATTCCTTTAAGACGGTTATGAATGACCGTGCAATCCAATACATTACTGTTGGATAAAGTGACACGTTTAGATAGACAAGCTACAATTTCAGATGTTTTTCAAAGCTGCATTTAATTTTTTACAAAATGATTACATACTTGCCCAAATTTAATAATCAATGTAGGCTTTGTTTTTCTATACATATGCAACAGTATTTTATGTATAATTCAAAAATGTAATTTCTCTAATTGCATTGTGTTATTTTATTGTGAACATTTCGAAATCAGTCAGATATCACCTCGATAAATCGAACCTCGGTATATCGAAGTCCTCGATAATTCGAAGTTTTCTCGTTTCCCTTGAGGTTCGATATATCAAAGTTCCACGATAGTAGTTATTAAATATCCGAAGAGAATTAAGCCTTTGTTGTCTCTACAATTAGTAATAAAGGTGCAACAGTCTCAGTAATGAGGAAAATCAAAGAGAATTATCTGTATCTCTATGTTGAAAACTTCATAACTAGCTTCACTAAAGCAACAAAGTGATATCATTAGAGATCTGAATTATATTTACTGCTGAAATACATTTATCCAAAACACTAGAAACAAGGAAAGGTAGCACTGCTATCCGCCATTGATAGTCCACTGTCATCTCACTTCAAGTCAACCAGAATTTTTGCCACCGCCATCAAAATCTCTTCCACAATTTCGAGCACTTTCTGCTGCTGAGGTGTTGCTACTGCCAATCATAAAAATAGAAATAATCATCTTTTTAGGTTATCCTGACGAAAGTATTTTTGATGATTGCTTTAGTGCTCAACATTTTATTAATTAATAGCATTTATAAAATGACGAAAAAAATTTCTGTAGATCCATAAATATATTTGCTTTCCTATTTTATTGTATGTTTGTATGAAATTAAATAAAAAGAAAGGCGAACAAACGATTTTACAAACATACATTTATTTAAAGCGACAAAAAGAAAGAAATAGACCGAAAATTATATAATAAATACTTTAAAAAAGAATATCTATGAAAGGCGGTAATACTGATTGACAGCTGTCTTAGGAACATAGGGCCTTAAGTCTCATACAGGGTTAAGTTAGGTACACATATTGTAAAAACCATAACGTTTAATAGAATTGGCTAAACGCCACACGCTTAGCAGTTATTAATACTATTAGTAGATTAAAAAAAATTAGATTTAGTTACACTTTTCATGTACTTTTATTTATAAATAATAAATAAATAAACTTTTGTTGGCATAATACAAAGAACATTTTTAGCTTATATACGATATTAACTATATTAGTCTCAAACTAAATATACTTCATAATTTTACAAATTAAGTTCAATTAAATCAATTATCTCTTATGGGAGAATGGAAGGCTATTTCCCTACTCTGTACATAAATCATATATCCATCCCTTCATTTTCCCATCCTCTCCCTCTTACCACCATTCCTTATCACACCTCACTTCTTCCAAAACTTCTCCCATTACCACTTCTCATCATTAAACTCACCCCCCCCCCTCCCCCCCATCTTTCATTTCCACCTGCCTCCTCTTAATTTCTTACTTGCCTCATACCATTTTATGGTCCATTCACACAAACCCCAACACTCACTCTTCTTTATCCCTTACTATTTTCACATTCTCACTTACTTATCACATTCTTTGTTTCAGTTCCCTCTCCTCCTAGCCGTTCTTATTTCTATTTTTCCCTTTCTACCTTCTTTTATTCGTTAAAATTGTAATTTTGGGACTTGAAGCCCAAAATTACAATTTTAACTCAGCATGGACAATAACAATTATTATTAAGAGTAACCACTTACAGATCTCATAAAATGTAAAATATTTACTCCTATGAGGTTTCCTGAATTTTTAATCGATTATATGGCTTGCATCTTAATATCATCTGATGATTTTTTACTGGTTTCATCTATGAAACTGTTAAAGTTGGACTCCTGCGTTGGATATTACTTAATAGTTGATAGAGAGGACAATCAAACTATAATGCCTTGCATTACTTGATAACTAACCGATCTATCAATAGAGAAGTTAATAAAAGGTTATGAGCTACTTATGAAAAAAATCACACAAAGTTTAAATAAAACCAAAAGCCTTCAAAAACACCTTTCTCTGCAATATTCCGGAGGTGTAGCAAAACGAGGTTCCGATTTTAGACATGGCTACGTCGCATTCTATTACAAATATTTAAAGCAGTTAACGTAGTTACTTGACATAAACTCATAAACTCCCTACACATTTTATAGGGAATCCAAATATTTCTATTTAATTTGTAACTATGAATTAAATTTGAACTACGAGGATGGTTTGACGGAAATCTAGTCTTAAGTAAGAAAACGCACGGTTTTTGTTTTTTATCATTTATTTTTCAACATAGTCCCCTTTTAAGGCAATGCACTTTTCAAGACGACTTTTCGTCTTCATCCCTTCCGAAAGGTAATTTCGCTCGAGCTCTTCAAAATTGTTGGAAATTTCGGTCATCACTTCATCGTTTGTTGCAAAACGGTGTCTTTCGAACCATTTTTTAGGTTTGGGAACAGGAAAAAGTCGCAAGGAGCTAGATCTGGGCTAGATCGAAGTCAGCCAGAGAGGCTAGTGTATACGAGGGTGGTCGATCGATTCGTAACCTAATTGGTTCAATTTTGCCTGCACGACGGCCGCTTTGTGAGCGGATGTGTTGTCATGATGGAAGAAAACTTTTTTGCAACGCAAACCAGGGCGTTTTTTCTTTAATTCGGCGCCAAAACGGTCCAATAATGCGGTATAGTAATAGCCAGTTACGGTTTTACCCCTTGCCAAGTAATCAATAAGAATATTGACTTTCGCATCCCAAAAAACAGTCGCCATCACTATTGGCTTGTCTCCAGCTTATAGTAATGGACCCACATTTCATCAACAGTGGAGTATCAACGAAAAAAGTCCTTCAGATCACATTTTATCTTCGCCAAAAGCTCTTCCGAATCCGTAACACGTGTGCGTTTTTGGTCGATAGTGAATAGACGCAACACTCATCGCGCGGATAGCTTTTTGATATCAAAATGTTTCTGTACGATGACGTTTACACGCTCAGTTTATATGTTTGCGGCCATTGCTAGCCCACGGATTTTGATTCGACTATTTATCATAATCATATTATGGTTGTGTTGACGATTTCTGGTGCAGTAACGATAATTGAGGGCCCTGCGTTGTCATCATCAAAAACACTCGTTCGACCACGAACAAAAGCAGCTTTCCAAAAAATTGTTAGCGACGGCGCAGGCTCGTCATAAACAGCATTCAGTTCGGCTTTGATTTCTGCATTATTTTTCCCTTTCTTATGAAGGAACTTAATCACTGAACGATATTCAACTTTTTTCATTTTTCACAAAAGTTGCTTGCTTGCGACCGCCATAAAAACCAAACTAATTGTTCTTTTTGCTTCAAATTTGGACAGACGTCATGTGTTGGATGCTATATGTGGCGTTCGGTGTCACGTAACGCCATCTATCAAAGACTATATTTATGTCAAACCACCTTCGTATAAATAGGGTTTGCATTTATTTAACACTTCTCCTAAATCCGCCACTGAAAAATATGATCTACATAAATGTTTGACTACACAAATCGTTGACAGTTTTAATCTTGTCGAAATACTTACCGTCGACAGCTTGCCATAGAGCAAAAATTAAATTCAAATGCGTGCGGAGTGTGCTTTTGTCGCTTAAAAGTAGCTGGGCTAATTTCTTTGCTAATAAAATGTTATCATGTAAAAGGTTTGACTTATTAGGTTGACTTATTAATTTGAAATAAAAGTTGTACTTCCTTAGTTAATTTCTTATTTATTATACTACCGGTTTCGCTTCGAGCATCATCAAATAGAAATAAAAAATGATTTTATTCTATTTGTGATTTCATTTTCTGAATCTCGAAGCTCCATGCGAAACCGGTAGTATAAAAAATAAAAAATTTTATTTTCTGAATTTGTTTAACATTAAACAGTTTCAGAAGATGAAATCACAAATAGAATAAGATCATTTTTTATTTCTACCTGATGATGCTTGAAGCGAAACCGGTAGTATAATAAATAAGAAATTAAATAAGGAAGTACAACTTTTATTTCAAATTATATAAAATTAAATGATACATATCAAAAAGAAAATAATAAACAATAATATATAAATATTATTTAACTCTATTTTATTTTATTGCACGAGGATTATTCGTGTAGCTCGAGTAACTATGTGGGCTAGCACGGAAATGGCGCGGATTTGCAGAAATCTTCTTTATCATTCTGTAGAATAATCCTTCAGTAGGTTAAATATGACAGTACAGAGCGATCTGTAAATTAGTCTGTTTTTGACAGAACTCCAAAGTGAACGCCGTGTGTGAAGAATGGAAAAAACTGAGTTGAGAGCAATGATAAAGTATTTCCATTTGAAAGGCTTAACACCAACCGAAATCAAAGCAGAGCTGGATTCAACATTATTGGAACCCACTCCTTCGTTTTAAATGGTAAAAAATTGGGTTGCCGAATTTAAGCGTGGTCGTAGGAACACAAATGAGGAACCCCGTAGTGGACGTCCAAAAACTGCTACTGCCCCGGATATAATTGTAACAGTCCACCGTATCGTCTTGGATGACCATCGAGTAAAAGTGCGCGAGATAGCAGACATAGTGGGTATCTCAAATGGCAATGTGCACAGAATTTTAACTGAAGAAATGGAAATGAAAAATATATTCGGCACGTTGGGTGCCGCGGTTGCTCACACCGGAGCAACAACTGAGTGTTTCTCGCGACCTTTTGGTACATTTTCGCCGCAATCCGAAGAACTGATTACGTCATTTCATAACAGTTGCTGAAACCTGGGTACACCATTACACTCCCGAAACCAAAGAACAGTCCAAACAATGGACAGACAAAGGTTCTCCGCCACCAAAGAAGGCAAAAACAGTTTTGTCAACAGCGAAGGTTATGGCAACTGTGTTTTGGTATTCTCATGGAATTATTTTGTCGTCTACTTAGTAAAGGGAAAACCAATAAATGAGGAGTATTATGCCAATTTTTTGTAACAATTAAGCGACGAAATGAAGCGACCTGATTTGGCAAAGAAGAATGTGCTTTTCCATCTGGATAACGCACTTGCCCACAAGTCTGCGATTGCAATGGCCAAAATTAATGAATTGGGATTTACATTAGTGCCTCATATTCCCCAGATTTGGCTCCCAGCGTTAATCATTTGTTTCCAAATCTGAAAAAATGGTTCGGCGCTAAGAGATTTTCGTCTGATTCTGAGATAATCGCTGCTGTAAGTAGCTATTTCGAGGACCTGAATTCATCCACCTACAATGAAGGCATTGCTAATTTAGAATATCGCTGGACTAAGTGTGTTGCGCGAGCAGGAGACTGTATTGTAAAAAAAATAAATTCTTGTCAAAAAAAAACTTGCGTTCTCTTTCTTAGGCCACGTAGTTACCGAACAATCCTCGTATTATAAAAATCTACTTTTGTTTTGTGTAGTTTATATTAAAATTCGTGACTTCCAGATGAAAGATGGGATGGCAGATCCATCCACGCATATTTTTTCGAAATACAATTCACGCCAAACTTAAACTTATAACAACAATATAAATTTTAAGCAAAATGTATTTATATAAATGATCAAAAACAATATTAATATTTAAAAGAAATACTTTTTGCAAGAAAAGTTCAACCTTGTACAACATTACCGCATTTCGTTTAAAGTACTTATTGTTTTCTTTTCTTATTCTTAATGTCGGCGTAAAGTAACGCTTACAGAAATTTGACTTTACCAAACCAAACTAAAAAAAAAAGGACAGAAAACTATCTCTAATTTTATGAGTTATGACGAATATTGGCACTTAAAAAGAAATGTTTTTTGAGGGCTGGTCGTGTGCGGATTTTATTGTTCGCTAACAATAAGTTACATGTTTCGCGCGATTAGTTAGGCCTCTTTTGTTATTTCCACTTCATCATTTCAAAACGTTTTAAGTATGACTTTTACCGCACTTATATTACATATTTAGTTTTTATTTTATTTCTATTTAGAACAGAATACTTCAAATAGGAAAAATTATTTGCACTTAAATGCAGTTGCACTAAGATTCTTTCTCTTCCGCTACTTAGGTATTCATTTCAACTTGCGTGTTGAAAGTCTTGTTGTTTGAAGACTCATTAATTAATAAAATCGAATACAGCGTTCACTTAACGACATGATCGCGCAATTCATAGAGCGAAATCGGGTAATATCTGACTTAACTTACCACAACAAACATAAATTGTGGATACCAAAACCGCAGATCCAAATTAGAAAACTATTTTCTTTGATTCGACTAATGACACTATATTTAAGTCTTGCCTTCCCAAGTGCCATTTTATCAATTTTTCAGTATGAAGAAAAACGATGAAAACAATGAAATGTGCTCAATAATCTTATTACATTATCTGATCAATTTGCGCTGTCAAATTTTTTCTCCTAAGGTGTAATACTATATGTGTCACAGAAAGTCTGTAAGCAAAGTCTAACTGCTGAAGAACCAGGTAAGAGCATCCAATAATTGAATGAGTGTTGGCGTCTCTACTCCTTGATGCCTGCTCGTAACTTCCATGTTTCCGTCGTTTAACTAGTTGAGGATGAATGAATCGCAGAAAATAAGACTGTTGTTTTTCGTAGCCTGCCAGTTCAAAAAATGTTTCAAATAAATTTTTTCGGCAATGCAAATTTTTTCGGCCTGGACATCCAACTTAACATTCATCTGCATGTACCTGTTAAAGAATGTGACATGGCATATGTTTCAACAACAGAAGTTAACTTGTGTACAAACCTCTGATACTGGTGTTTTTGACGCCACTGTCGTCCATATGCTGAAACGTATCCATGGCCACTATTTCTCCGACACTGCTTTTCATTTTTCACCCACTTTGAGGGCGATTTCCCTTTCCTTTGCCTTACTTTTGTCGCCGTCCATCGTTCCACCGCAGCAACTACAATGCTATTTGCAAGTGCCACGGTACTTACAACATTTTGAGTTTTATGAGTGAATTTACACGTGATCGGTATCATGTAAACGGGTGAACCTTAGTGGAAATCATAAAACGTGGTACACATACAACCTAACCATGCAACCAACCTATAAAAGGCAAATTGTGGCGCTAATAACGTTTTGGTATGCCAGGTCTCATTTATAAATGGATATTTTGTTATTTTAAATTGTGTTTATCAAAACAAGAAGATTATTTTAAAGATGAAAATACTAAGGTTGTTTTCCGTTATATCTCTTCCATCTCTGAATCATTGTTTAAGGGGTCCAACGGCAGCAGTTTATTCCTATGTATCTTTTTTGTAATCTTTTCCGCATCCGCAATTTTCTTTTTCACTTGAAAGTATTTTCCGTTCGCCGCGATTATACTCCGAATAAACTTTTTGTATCACTTTTTAATGTATCCCTTTTTATGGTTGATGGATCAACTCACTCTTCTACTGCTGATTCGGATCATATTCCATTAATTCAATTAATTAACGATTGCAATAAGCAATTAATTCTCTAATAATTCATCAATTCAATGAGTATGCCTCTAATGTAATATAAATTGACTAATCAAATCTAATTCAATACTTCAAATATATATAATTTAACAAATCAACAAACCAATGTAACAACGATTAATTAAGAAGTAATATTAATATAAATTAATATCATAAAGATTTTATACAGCTCATATCCCGCAAAAATTCTCAAACATTCCCCTCAACGCGGAAGCATTATAAAATGATATGCCCACGCGTATGGGAAAATTTCTTCAATCCTTCCTAAATGTACGCGCGAAAGAGATCATAGCCACCGCGCTATTTTATTTTCACCGCTCTGCTATACGAGAATTGTCAGTGTCCATTGCGATACGGATGTGTGTTTATTGAAAACGAGGAAGGGAAATGTACGTTACGCTCTTTTTCTAGTTAAAAAACTGATTATAATAAAAAGGATGATATCCTAAGCCAGAAGAGGCAGGCTTAGGATAGGGTAGGAAAATGTCATATCTTTGTGTTAAGTTACAGAATATATATCTTACGTAAAAGAAAAGATTTACATAATTTTGTATTGTATTATATGTCATGTTTTAGCCTGAAGAAGACAATAAATATTACCGAAAGCTTGTTCAGAGTTAGTTGTTGGATTTAATCCTTATTCCGACGACAAAATATTGGTATAAATTTTTTTATTTTATTCATTTGTTGAATACATGTCCTTGTATATGTTTAAATATTTAATCATTTATATAAAATAATATTAATTGTTAATGTTACGTGTTATTTTAAGTAATAAAGCACTTTATAGAACCCATTGTATAATGCTCGTTGATGCCATGCTTGAGGACTTCGCAATTAAACCTGATCCAACACTGATAATGTAGGGTATTACTTATTATTTGCACGAAAACACTTGTTACCTGTCATAACTAAATACGTGGATACTTTTAATAAATTTTTTCTTATAGTTAAACGTGGTAAGAAAGTTATGTTCTTTTCAGATAAACATCTTGGATAATTGTATCGAAATTATGTTTTATGAACAAGCGACCCTAACGCTTGTAATCATATTTTAAGAGAAAGTTTACGATATCGTTTGAGAAACTATAAAAGCGTGTTTTTAAATTCAACGTATCATAAGCGACAGAATTCCGCACTTTAATGCACATC
This sequence comes from Adranes taylori, assembly GCA_009867245.2. Classification (NCBI taxonomy): domain Eukaryota; kingdom Metazoa; phylum Arthropoda; class Insecta; order Coleoptera; family Staphylinidae; genus Adranes; species Adranes taylori. Next base: position 425,882 of record WYDF02000001.1, read on the forward strand.
AATTAAAAACATTAGAGCATATTAACTAAAATATCAATATATGTAACTTATGTTATTGAAAAATAACTAAGGTTTTTGAAAAAATTTATTATAAAATTTACATGTTACAACCAAACCGGTATGACAATAAATGTAAAGAATATCATGTAAAACACATGTTTTATTAGAATGACTTGCTATTAGAAGATCTTGCAGTTCGTCCTTCTGTTTGGGTTGTGTGGATCTGAATATGTTAATTCTCCATCCTTAAGAGCAAAACTCCGGAGAGCTTAAAGCCGCGGCTTGAGGGGTTGGTTTTCGATGACGTCCCTTTATAAGTCCATCAACGGCCACACAGGAAGTTGATATAACAGCGCTCGATCTAATCCTGATGTAAGTTTTGCAGATTTTCTATAAATAAGATAATTGTATTGGAAAATACCGATTCCAAGGATCACGATGATGTATATGATATCTGTTACTTATATGCCATGGATTTTCATTCTCAATGATTTCCATTGGCGCAGCTTACGGCGTATGATTGCTAATTGCACTTTCCTCCGTCTCATTTCTTCGGGATTGCTGGTTTTGATGATTGCATGTAGCTGAAAGTCTTTTAATGTCACTGGATGTCCGTATATGCGGTCGATAAATGTCAAGCGATGAGTTCCGATGAAATATTGACATTGGGATACCTCGTCAAATACCAGAATGCCCTGTATATTTTGTGTAGGCTATGTTTCTTCTCAATTTGACCTGAGTTTTGTTGAGTTCAGGAATGCTCCCAAAGATTGATTTGTTTCTGGAACATTCTCTAGGATTGTTTGCTTATTTAATTGAAAGTCGGAGCAATATTCATAGTAGCCATTTCTTAATACCGATTGTTCGCAAGTTACATTAGCGAATGTTCTTTGGCGTTGAATGCATACGTACTGTATTTGAATAAGATCACAAATATCGGAAATTGAAATTGGGTCGTTTTCAGATTGCAAAACATATTTTGAATTTGAAATAATTATTTGAAAATCCCTATTTGGAATTGGCAGAAAATAATATAAATTATACTGAATCTATGAGAACGTTGGTTTTTTAAGAAATAGATTATTTCGAAATTTTGTATTAAGCATGTAGGCTTAATAAAATTTTAAATGATCATATGGATAGGTATCGTCGTTTAATGACACGACTACATTAATTGTTGAATTAATTAGTTAGATTAAGCCGGTCGTCTTCGAAAAATGTGCAACAAATATGAGAGACTAGCAAATGAGAAAAAATGTCGATGAACGTTTCCTACCCGCTGTTAGTAGTAGATTCCGAGTGTTCCTACCTGTTACTCATTATTGTGTAAATGTTGGTACATGTTTTATAACCCGCTGTGAATGATAGATTCCGAATGTTTCTACCCTACCCGTGATCCATACCGTATATTGAGAGATAGCCGTCATTCCGTGATAGTATATGTAGCCTCACCCTTATTATTTGTTTGATTATGATTGAATGCTTGCGTCCCGTAGTTACATGCTTCGCACCTTTTCGCCGTTTCGTTATTTTGTCACCGCATTCTGTATTGTAATATACGAGCACCGCTAAATTTATTTGAACCGCTTTTTCATTATTATTACGCTTGCACCATATTAAAACCATTTTGTTTTAAATGGCTTATTTACTATATATTTTTATTACCGCCATAAAGGCTTATAAATGAATTTGGGTTCATATTTTAAAGGACGATTATTTTATTTATAATACATCATTTCCTTTTCTTTGTTTATAATTAGAAGACCAATACAAGGTTTTGTTAAACAATTAATGCTATTTCACTTATTAGTGAATAAGTTTATTACAGTCTCCACGCAAGAACAAGAACACCTGGTTTACTTACCTACTGAGTTTACCTAAGCCCTCAGTAAACCACTGAGGACCGAAGGAACATCACCATTAGTTTCAGAGTGCGGTCTCGCTTTAAACTGACCTGGCGCCCGAGCAACCCGTTTCCGAAGAACATTTGATTCTGTAACTATTTTTAAGATATCTGTTAGCGCCATTACATTGACACACCACCAATAGGGTCAGGGTGTTACATATTAGGTGTGTTACATTACAGCCAAAATATGTAACACACCCTCACCCTATTGGTGGTACTGTAATGACACAAACAGATATCTAACTAATAGTTACATAATCAAATGTTCTTTAGAAATAGGTTGCTCGGGCGCCATGCCAGTTAACTGAGAGACCACACTCTAGAACTGATGGTGATGTTCCTTCGGTCGTCAGTGGCTTACTGAGGGCTTACGTAAACTCAGTAGGTAAGTAAACCTTGTTCTTGTGGGGACGCTGTAATAAACTTATTCACTAATACGTGAAACAGCATTAAACTTATAGCAGAAATGGTGGATGGCCATTTCTGCTATAAGGTATAAAGCTTTATCAACACCCTTATTTTCAGAACGTCATTGTGTGTGTAACTGAATACACACTCACTCTGAATGTGAACCTATGGCATCGAATAAATATTATTTTATTAAATCGTCTACATATGTTTAAAGTCTGTTGGTCGACATATGCGTTAATGTTGAAATAAATTCCAAAGTAGATCCGATTTTGATGATCTGTTTCTACAAGATAATTCCAACAATTGAGTACTACCCTACTTATTGTAGAGAAATCAGTTTTTTATGGTGTTAGCGTGCATTAAAAGCGGCTAAGTGTACAATTGAAAAGATGAAACGGACTATAGAGCCACGTG
>WYDF02000001.1:430544-443859 GCA_009867245.2 Adranes taylori
CACAGGTAGTAAGTTGGTGTGCTTGCGCGTTAGAAAGAGTAGAATATAGAACAGATCTATAGTCTATCAGTGGGCTAATATAGGTTTTGTAAGTGTGATGTAGAGTTTTTGTATCACAGCCTCTAAAACGTCCTCGGACTGTGGAGATTAGGTTCACGCGTTTGCGTACCCTGGAAAGGGTGTACTTTAGGTCGGAATTCCAGTTGAATATTCTATTAAACCAGACACTTAGATAACAGATTTCGTCTTTCAACGTAACCTGATTTACTTTCTGTACTTATTATTTCTATAAGTAGAGGATGATACTTATCCGCAGGCGTTTGTTTCAGTTTTGAATTGATAGGGGTTATATTTTCAAAACGTTAGAGGCGCAATTTAAAAGGAGATTCTAAAAGTGCTGCCAAAAAAAATAGAACATGCTGAATTATATGTAAACAGAGGAACGGCAGCAGTAGCAAATGGAATAAATACAGATTTTACTAACTTAAGCAGCTTTCACATTAAATATCTTAGCTAAGATCTATACTACCCCTACCAATTTACTACACCTACCAATTTACTTGCTCTAATAAGCAAGTAAATTGAATAAAAGCTAGTTAATTGAATTAATGAAATGATAGCTTCATAAATATTTAATACACAATTGGAAATCTCTATCTAGTGATATTATACAAGCCAGTTGATTGAATTAGTAAAACAATTACATTATAAATATTTAATACAAGGAAGAACAATTAACAAATTTCCACCTACTGATAATTCTCGTACAAAATAAAAAAAATCTCTTTAAGCACACCATACCATTAAACGAAAACGTTTCCAAGAATATTTTGTTATATTGTCCGTGTTGTTTCGACTGTTTTCAGGCTAGATTTGTTGAAACGTAAATCACATCCTTCGCGAAATTAAAATCCTTGCCTTGCCGAAAAAACAAAAGGTTCACGCGTTCGATACGGCTTCCAGACGAAACGAGTCACTTTCCAGGATCCAAGCCTTTTGTAGGATTGGAACCGGGCCAAATTTGGAAAAGCACAAGAATCCTATCTACTTCATTTTAGCTTTCTTTTTCAAGGATTTAGAGCGCTACTTAAACAATTTCATTAGAATATAAGGACAGAAACAATGTTAAATAATATGTTTCGTAAGACAGTATATTATGTACCTCGCTAAATTGTTTCACATACATTTAAATATATTTATATTTTCTATAAAAAAAAAATAATAAAATATATTACTATAGACTTGAAATAATTCAGATATATGGTTCTGTGGGTACATCTGTATTTAATGCATTTCATTCCGCTGACAAAACATAAAATTATGATATACATGTCCTATATAAGATCGAATAGTTTATTAGTGCTTAACTCGCCTCATTTAAATCTCTGTAATTATTTAATATTTTCAAAACTCTTATTCTAACCAAGTTTAGAATACAACAGCGCCAACAAGTGTAAAAAGAACTTACAAATCTATCACATGTTTAGACACGCTGGAAAAATAATATGCGAGTAAAACAGAAATATAACTCAAATGTAATCCAAAATTTTTAACCAAAGAGACTTAAAAATACAGATTTATTAACAAATATATTTAATAATTTGGTTTGTGAGAAGCCAACCAGGATTTTTTGAATTCAAGTTTAGCAGAACTCAACTTTTTAGAAGCTTGAGATCCTTAAACTGTACACTTAAAACACTAATTAAAGTAGTCAAATATTTTCATTTGCGCCCTAGTTGCCCATTTGCGCGTTCACCTTTAATCCGTCTCTGAATCTAGTAGTTTTTATTTTAAACGATCATAATATTCAATATTATGAACCTGAGCCACCAGGTTCATAGCTAAAAGTCCAATGTCTAGTGCTGTAACAAGTACTAATCTAGCATTTTGTTCATAATTAATTAATTTTCATAATATTTTCAAATAATTATGAATTAAAAAACAAAATATTTCAAATCGTTCATAACTAAACTGCAAATATTTTTACAAAAAATGCTAAAAAAGTTGCTAACCTAAAGTGATATAGACTTCATGGTAAGCATATGCATGCTATACTTTTTGCTATCGTACGTACCAAATAATACTTACTGCTGATATGCATAATAAAAACATTTAATATTTATAAACTTATTTACATAACCGCAGCACATCCCATTCGTTTGCTTTCGAGAAAAATTACGACGCCATCGACTTTCATTCCTCGACTTTCTCCATCGTTCGTCCGGACAAGCAAAGAAATATTTTGAAAATTCCGCTTAGAGCACTGCATCGGCTCGTTGTAACAGCGCAACTGAAAGGAATTATTATTACGAAGCCGGATAGAAATTTTATCGACCTGTTTAAGATATACTAGAATTTATACTTGAAACCAATCATTCTAAATCAGTATGTGTGTAACAGTTAGAGGAAATTATAAAATACGTGGAGAGTTCCGCCAATCCACCTTTTAGAACTAACATCGTAATTTAATGCTAGATCAGCTCATAAGCATAAAATATATACTCATATAATACATACTCATTCATGAGCTCTTAAGGAATGGGAAAGAAAGTGACCGATTTCTATTATTATTATCAAGTACACAAATTTATATCTTTAGGTAAACACACATGTATACACAATAAAAAAGTAATAACAGGTGGGGCAAAAGTAATGTCCTTAATTTTTGCAAATGGCGTCAAGTGTCATTGTGCTTTGACATTTATGTTGTAGACAGATAGAAAATTAGCTGACAACAAGCAATGGAGCGATACACACACGCCTGAAGAACGCGGAATTATTGTTACTGCTTATTTGACCCATTTCCGCTCTGTTGTTTTAACGCAGCGTGAATTTGGTTGTCGTTTTCCTCCTCGTCCTGCACCATATGCGCGAACAATTAAGCGTTTGGCTGAGCGTCTTATGCAACTGGGTCCACTAGAGATGTCACAAGAATATCCGAGGACGTCCGAGAGAATCCACAAACATCGATAAGACAACGCTGCACACAATTTCGCATCAGCAGTCGAATTTTGGTGAAAGACCTGGAGATGTTTCCTTACAAAGTGCAAACCATTCACCAATTGCTGCCTGCTGTCCGTCAAACAAGGTTAACTTGCTCCCATGCTCTGTTAAACCTAGTGCAGGAAGAGGATGATTTCGTATCCAAAATCATAATGAGCGACGAAGCCCATTTCCACTTCCACAAGTGGTTATGTGAACATACAAAATTTACGTCTTTGGGGCACGGAGAATCCACATAAAATACATGAAGAGCCATTGCATCCCCTCAAAGTGACTATTTAGTGCGGCATTTGCAGGCCTTCATTTTTGTTAGGATGCCGACGACACCACCGTAACCGTAACTGGTGAGCGCTACAGACAGATGGTCAACTAGTTTTTTCTGCAAATAGCTGAATTGAGTGTCGAGCAACTATTGAGATTTTGAAACAGCAATTTCCGGCCCGTTTGATCTCCTGTGTTGCCGATTTCAACTGGCCGATCAGATCGCCAGATCTGACGCGTCTCCAGACTTCTTCCTTTGGGGCGTTTTGAAATCTCGCGATTATCGCAACAAACCACAAACCTTGCAAGTCTTGAAAGCCAAGATTAAAGAAGAAATCAGCAATTCGGAGCCAGCTGTTATGCGAGCAACAATGCAAAATGCCGTAAAACGAGCACAATTGTGTATCAGCTCAAATGTGTAGCACAAATGTGAGGTGGCCATTTGACCGATATCATTTGTTCAACTTAAATGTCATCAATTATCCACCTTCAAATAAACTTCCCATGAAAACAGAGCTCAATTTGTTTCATTTCTAACAAAATAGCAGCCAATTTACATTATGACATTGCTTTTGCCCCACCTGTTATAATAATGTTTATTGTTCCTAATATTTATAACACGTATAATGGCTCGACTCGCAATTTTAATTGACTGACAATGATAATTGAAGTTAATTATAATTCTGCAGACGTTTGATATTTAACCTTTCCTTTATTTGCATAGAGTTTTTTTAATAAATGATATTTGTATGATAAATTCTGTATACTTAGTACAACGCTTCTTGGAACAAATCAACTGTCGGCTGCGATATCTCTTGGAGGCAGACCCGAAGAATCAAAATTGCGTCTGCTCGATATTAGAATTGTGCGGGTTTTTTATATGTAAATATCTGGTATGGGAATACTTCTGGTGCGTCCCATGTGGCACGATGGTTTAAGGGACGTTGATTTAAGAAAAGTTTTTGCTAACATTCTTAGGAAGTTTTGAGCTACCACCAATAGGACAGCCTCTTTTGTTCCGTTGGCAATTTTAAATGTACAGATAGTCAAAGATGATAAATCATATATTAAATTGACCGTTTACAGGAAAACAATAAGAATAATGAACAATTGCAAGAGCACGCGAAATGCTCGCTTCCGTCTCAGGATGTACCATCGCAACTCTTCCCGTGAATCTGTAATGGACGCAGGTGTTCAATATTTCGCTTTCGCGACTTAGTCCCTTTCCACTTTATTGGTCTCGTTCATTAAATTTTTATTTAACGAATTTGTATATTCTATCCGAATTAATCAACTTATATTATATTAGAAGATTACTTATTACATTAATTAATTGAATTAATTTACATGGGTTATGTTATCCGATATCATACTATTTATTTCAGCTCTTCGCAAAAGTAAAATCTAAGCTAGTCACTCACATTTATAATGTAGTCCTTTAATCCAGCTGTTGTATAATTATTATTAAGCGTTTGTGTAATGTTAATCCACTGTTTGTATAATTATTCTAGGTGACCTTGACGATTGTGAAACTTCTCGATCTAATGAATCATTACAGCCAAACCCATCATGTTGAGTATCGTTTTAAAAAGAATAATGAGTGTTATCAGAATAAGTAGAAATATACGCAATGTTATTCAAAATCTTTTGAAAAAATTTTTATTGCTGAAAATCAGCACAGTAGATTCTGTAGTTGAAGCAATTAGAAAAAGGCCTCTTAAAAAGAAAGTTTCTTAAGTCTAAATTAGTTTTTATATTTTTTTTTATATGAACCGAAATATTTAAATATTGGAATTAGTTAAATATTGACTTGTGTTTCAAATAAAATCGAAAGAGCTTTCAACAGACATTTGATTACAACAGCACAACATAATTTATTTGTGGCAATTTATCACAATTCTAGCGCATCAAATAAAATTAGCAGACTTGAAATAATTTTCTTAAAACTTAATACGCAACGTCACCCAATTCTATTTTAGGACTAGGAATTTAATTCTTAAGTGTTAATCTTCATGTCGACGTAACAATTCTTATGCAACATGTTTAAACATCTTTTGTGTGAATTTATGTGTTATGTACGTATATGTTTGTGTGCGCATTGTGTTGAAGGCTTTCTGTTATATTTGCGTAATCTGTTTCAGCGTGTACTTGTCTACTTAACGTCTCTTAAATGGAGATTTATTTTCGTAGCTAATGCTACGAAATTCAACTGGAAATTCATTTTGCTTTAATTTTTGTGTATATATAAATAAATGTTCTCCACAATAGGACCTAAGGATGACTATAGACATACTGAATCTGCGAATAACCTAAAGGTTTATCCAAATTAAAGTTTAATTACCTAGTTGTTAAATCGAATCGTTCCATCTATTCTACTTATTTCTTCTTGCCTAATTTATTGACTTCATAATATGTTTAATACTTCAAAATAAAATGAATTAGTAATACTAGCCAATATACATATTTTGCCGTATTATTTCCACGACTCTGATAAATCTCCTGCCACTGGCATGTAATAACTTATTTGTCATTATTAAATTTAGACGCAAAAAAAAGCAGAAAACAAAAAACACAAACATTTAGGGAAAATTAATCCTTTTAGATAACAGGAAAAAAATGAATACTCTTAACAACGATAAAACGAATATAACACGAAAATAATTGGAAACAAAAGAATGACATTACAGCAAGAAAAAGCAATAATATTACATGAATAAAATGGGGGTGTGAGGGTCAACAATACTCAAAAACGTCTATTTCACCCATCTCGTAGTACCATCATCAGCAGCACCCTCTCTCTGCCTCGCCATATCAACATCAACCCAAGCAATCCTCTCTAATCTCTTCGAACTCGCGAATGTTTCAAGCGCTGCCTGTTCCAAAAAACGGAAACATAAATTTTAATTGCGTTTCATTAAAGAGAACGTAACGACTTCTGTTGCATCCTCTTGCTTCTCTTCTCTTTTCAAGCATCCCTCTAAATACGAACACTTTTGATAACAAAGGTTGCCAATATTAGAGAAAAAACAAAGACAAAGATATCTAAAATTAGAAAATAATTCTGGATATTTGAAAATACTTTCAAGTATGATAACAATAAATTATGACCCAATCCGTCATCTTCATCACTTGTACATTGGAAGTTATTTAAGTTTACTATTTTAATGTTATCGAAATGTATTCACTGAATTTTAATTCATTTAGATAAATAAAAGTGTAAATGTTCGTTTGTTCAAAATCATAAATCTCCGAAAGTTCTTAACGGACTGCTATGAAATTTTGACAACTTTCTATTCGAATACGCGCGAGTTTTTATAGACCTATTATATAGATATCATATCTGTGACACGTAAAAACATGCACTTTTTGAAAAACAGCGTTCTCTGTGCGACACTGCTATCAGGTGGAAAATTATAAATAACCTCCGCTGCTGGTTTTGTCTTTAAAGTTCGTAAAATTAAAAACCTGCTCAACTAATCTTGGTAGTTCATTACAAAGTTCAAATGAACTACCAAGATTCAAGCCAATAGACCAGAAAATGTCACAGCCCAGAAGCCAAAAGGGTAAAACGCTAATAAAAGGTCAGAAAATGAAAAAAGGGTCAAAGGCAAGAAAGCTAAAAATATCAAGAGTAAAAAACCAGGACGCACACTATTGCATGTCTATTAAGTCTACTTGTCCACGTGAATTAACTTCATTAAAAACTGTTGGTTTTACAATAACTTTTTTTGCTGGGCTCATTCTTTGCACCAGTTTGTAATTCTCGCTGCCATAATTCAATGGGCTGTACCAATAAATAAATAAATTTATTTATGGGTGTATATGTAGCTATATTATGTTTACTTTAAACAAAACAAAAATATCTATGTTTTAAGGATTAAAAAATATATTTATTTTTATATTATTATTATTTCATTTTTTGTTCATCTGCCGTTCAAGGTAGTTAAGGGCGCAGAATAATATTGTAGAACGTAAAAAAACCCTTCACGTCGTTAGGCGACTCTTCTTTCGGGCTTTGTACAAGATTAAATTGTACGGTTGACGGAAATATTGAAACTGATAGCTTAGTATAAATGGGTTGTACAGATCTCGAACAGTACACAATTCAATACCAAGCCCGGTAAATCGCACTTCACACAAATTAGTCTGTACTCAGTACAAAAATCACTGTAGAGTGCGTGAATTGTACAATGTTCGTCTTGGTACGTAACATATATATATATATATATATTAATAAATAAACACTTGCACAGTAAAGTACATCGGCAGAAAACAAGATAAAGAAATAATTTTCACATGAAACAGGCAAATACTGCCCTTTTCTGAAAAAGGCAGAAAAGCCATGAGCACTACACTTAAACAATTTTACTTACTATCAGGAATGTGCGAATATTTACACGAATATTTAAGGAGTATCAGTGAGAATAGTCTGAAAAGTCTTTTGTAATTAATCCGACTCTAACTCGTTAAAATACAAAATTGTAGAAATAGTTTACAACAAAAAATATAATAAAACATATTAATATTTGTTTATAAAATATGGAATTTTAGCAATTAAAAATTTGAGTAAGTAAAAATAGAATTGCCATTGAAATATCATCGTCAAATCCAATATTTCTACTCTCAAATCCAATATTTTAAGTTCTAGGACTATAAATAATCGTTCCACACTAATTGCGTTGACGGTAATGCAGTGGCACTCGATGCACTATGCTGTAGTAATATGCCATTCCATAAAGAACGTTTTTTAATTCCATAAAGAACGTTTTTTAATCGAGGTTATATGTTTGGAACGCGATGTCATTTGAAAAAAACTTGGTCCCATTTGGAACATAGAATACATCGAGTTAATGAATCTTTTCTTATAAATTAGTTTATTCCGACATCTTTTTAAACTCACTAGCACAGTTTTCTACATTCACGGAAGCAACAAAAGAATATTGAATTAGACACAGGTGCAAACAGCACATATAGTTAACACAAGCATCGGCTAAGAGATATCCGCATCCAAAGATATGCAGTCGCATGATTCATTGTTCATTAAGAGTCTAGCCAGTTCCAGAAGAAAACATGCATGAACAACAAACGATAATATGCATGGCCATCCCACCTGTGAATTTCTCATATTAGTAATGAATTTAATTTAGGATTTAAAAATGAAGTAATTAAACAAGCATTTTCGCTTATAAATTAAATAGCAATAGATTTAATATACAATTTGTACATGGTGCCTTTTACAATCTAAATCTTAGATATCGAATCTGATATTGATTATCATAATGAATATCGCATGTTTTTAAAAATAATACACTGTACATATATACATATATATATATATATATATATATATATATATATATATAACATAAAACCGCGCCCAATTAAAGGGTCGACCTAAGTTCAAAATATTGGCATTGAATTAGTTCGTACATTCACTTCATCTATATGTGGTTGACTACATATTGTTATAAACACAATTAATTATTATGCCTTGAAATAATACGTAATGTTTATATATATTTAACACAAAATATATTATTAATTACAGAAAACGAATAACTTAATGTTAAACACCAATATTATAGGGAAGTAGAGGAATAATTCCACTACACACCGGCTCACATCGACTTGCATCCACCGCGTCGGATACAATGCGATAACGATTTCGATTCAAAGAATACCGTAGCATTCTCAAAGAGACTGAGATACATAACTGATGCGAGGATCGTAATAGTTCTGCGTTGTTGAGTTAAGCGTTGATGAATGTTAATTTTAATTTATACACTAACCACTTATTACTTTTATCTGGATATAATATATAAATCGCTGTTTAAGCAAACAATTAATTTGCAAGTCTCTTCTAGGTAATTTTCTAAATTTTAGTTTCTTTCCTAAATTTGAAAATTAGGTGAATTTGAAAATAAATAGTGAACATTTGAAAATGATGTTAATATAAACAATATTTATTAATAACGTCTAGATCTTTCTGTAAATAAAATTAAAAAAATATATTTAATTTTTAGAATATAAAATATTATTTTTAATTTAATTAAAAATACAAAACAAAATTATTAATTTTATAATAAATAGTTTGATACAAAAACTCAGACAGGATTCCCAAAAATAGATTATTAAAATATATATAAATGTAAGTTACATAAATATTTTAATAGAAAATTCATTAGTTCGTTTTTATATAATTACGAATGTTTTTTTTATTCTTAGATAAAAATTGATTTTTTTAATAAATATTAAATCTTGTGAATTTTACTGAGACATATTTAATAAAACTGAAGCTAGCATTACAAAATGTTAGTCTTTAAAATATTACTTCCAAAAAACATTGGATAAGACAATAAAATATAATTAAGATATAGGTTTCTTGAGTTTTAAACGGAACACGGTACCTTATCGCGCTATCTTCACGGGACGAAATGGTCCATCGCATTTCAAACTGAAAAAAATTCCCATCACTACTATTTTGCTCATCAGGGTACTACGGTAATTGCTTCAATTGCAATCATTTGCTAATGCTTCATTAAAATTAGCCTTAAATATTTAGTTCTATCAGGTATTTAGTTGTATTAGGTTATATTAGGTATATTTAGTTCTATCTTAAATATTTAGTTCTCTTTCATTAAATTTGAAACCTGATTTTTTCTTAGCAGCATCCATAATTAAATTAACAGCAGTCAATTACCAAATAAGAATTTCCTTGCACATGATAAAATAAATATGTGACAATTCCTTGCATGCCGTCATTCAAAAAAAAGGTGGTTGTGAAATACAAAACAAAACTCATAGTCTTTTGGTAACCTTATTTTGGTGAATGCAATTTACTCCCTCACACCGAAATAATTTGCGAGCAACACAACAACAAAAAATGCATCACTTGGGAAAGAAACACCACAATAGATAGTCCACTCGGTCATAATGTATACAATTAAATAAATTTTAACCATTCTTTTTTTTAGTCCCTTTGTCATGCTCTCATAATGCTTCCTTCGCCTATAATTTTTACATTTCATTAAGTTCCTTAAATATAACTAGATTTATGCATATGAAAGAACCGACACTTATGTTTAACAGAAATATTACAGTGGAATTTCCACATATACAATCGACTTAAGTCAACAGATTTTTTCATCTTAAAAATACGCAATTTGGTAGACTACCTTTGCCGGGCTGGTTAGGAAGTTATACGAACTAAACCTATAACATCCAACTACCTTAGAGCTCATCAAATCCTACCTCACCAACCGTTCCACTTGCATCAAAATAGGAGATGAATTATCTAGGGAAATTCAGCCTCTTACCGGTGTCCCACAAGGCGCTGTGTTTTCCCCACTGCTATACATGGCATATTGTCATGATATGCCTCAGCTTCAAACTTGTGCTCTATACGATTCTGACCACGAGTTTGAAGCCTGCATAGCCTTCTTGGTCAGTGGGCCCCAAACAAAAAAAGAAAATTAGCCACCACATCCATCGTTTGCTGACTGGGGAAAGAAATTGCGAGTAACGCCAAATCCCACTAAAACCCAAGCTAGTCAGTACCCTAACTACACAAGAAATAAAGATCAGGACTCTTCTGAAATCCAATTTCGCCTATGGGAAGAATCCATACCACTACGGGGTGAGATTACATACCTGGACATAACTTTCACCAGAAAGTTTAGCTAGAAACACGACTCAAGACTCCACTTTGGCGAGAGTTAGGAAACGAGCCAATTTAATCTCAGAGGACGATTGAGAGGCTGTGACTCCAAAACACTTCAACATACTTACAAAACTTATATTAGACCATTTATCGATTACAGAGCAATTCTGTACTCTTCCGCCACAAATAGGGAAATCCACAGGCAAACAACTTGTGAGCGTGCAATTCTTATGAAAATTCACAAACTTCATTATAAGTTTCCAAGTGCTAATTTGTATGATCCATGCAGGTCCATTCCAATCAGCGATAGATTGAAAACACTCCAAGCTAAATATCCGCTAAGATGCTCACAAGAGAACAACCTAATAGCCTACCCTGAGGTTCAGGTGGAAAGTCCATAAGTGTCGTCGTAAGCCGCCTAAAAGACGTTTTCCGCACCCACCGGGGAGTTTTAGTGCGGTCAAAATCCCACACTGTTGGATGCACCGGGCATCCTTCATCTTTTAAAGATTTCTCCACTTCCACGCAAAACAAAAAAAAATAGACTAGTCTGTATGATTTTTCTACTACGCAATCTTACACGGATTATGGTATTGGCTTGCGTGGAATGCCACCTGCAGTAACTCGAATTCTCATTTAAAAAATGTAAATATTAAGACGAATCTCTTTGGCTAAATATTTAAACCATTGTAGGACTTTTAATAGTTTAGGTATGCTAACATTAGTGTACGTTTTTTTTTTTAATTTAAAATTCGTTAAACATTTTTATGCAATTTTCAATTTAATATTAGAAATTGGTTCATTGACTATACAGTGTAACCGGTTAAGAGCTCCCTCACACACGATAACATTGTCTGTGAACGGTGTGGTATTTATTAAAATCGAAATCATCATCGCTTTGCATACGACGCGGTATACAGGTCAATGCGACAAGAATAATCGGTGCGATCTGAAAAATCGGTGGGGTACACCAGTGGTCAGTGCGGTAAATCCCATCCGCTTATCGTGTAGATGTCATTTGATGTGCATGAATATGTTCTATTGAAACCATACTGAACAATGAACCATGCATCTGCATATTTTTGGTTGCGTATCCCTCTCGGCCGATGCTTGTGTTGACTATGTTGCTGTGTGGAAATTACATGTGTCTAAATAAATATTCTCTTGCAGCTTCCTAAATACAGAAAACTATATTTTAAGGAACGTCACATACTATCAGAAACTATTAAAGATAGAATATTCAAATAGAATTTGCTGTAAGTGTGTTGAAAGCTCTAGCGATTTTATTTGAAATGTTTTTCTTTAAAATCAAAATTCAACACATATACATGGAATATTTGGAAAATTATAATTTTAGTAATACTTGTAAAAAGGAATTTTCTGACTAATTTATTTAAATTTATTCTCGGATTTTGAAAAAATCGGGTTTAAATTTTTTTTTTATTATGAAAATTTTTAGTTTTTTAAACATATACAGGTTATTCATTTTTATACAAACTGTAACAAAGCATGTTACGAGACATATATTCAATAGCTTTAATCCATTATATTTCATAATTCTTCATAATAAATAAATTAAATCGATTAAATAAATGGTATTTGGGAACCCTAAACTAATAATGAACTTGAATGCGTTTATTATTTATAAATATTGAAAACCTACGAAGCAATTTGCGGTTCGGCCAATACTTACCATATATTACATAAATCAGAGAGAGGTGTACTGTCGCTTTTCTTACTGTCGCTATGTAGTATAATATCTATGACGAATTATGCATTCTAGATGTGTATGTATACGCTATAATATGCTGCGCCATTGCTGTCGCTGCTACTACTGATTGCTGCGTTCTATTGTAACCAGTGGGAATGCCGCTAAGGGTGGAATTGCGTGTTTCGTCGTCACGTAGGGTAGGGATAGTACCGAGATTTACACTGTGTTCTTCTAAGGGTGGGGTAGAGGGTTTTAATTTTTCTTGAAGATTTTAATGGGTGATTGCCCGCTAATAGCCAATTGTTATGTTCTTTTCGTGAGTTATCTTTAAAGCGTTTATTAACTAACATATCCAAAACTTGCAGCTGGAATGTCATAACACCCGGCAGTATAACAAGAACGGAATTCAACGCCTCAAAATTTTCCGTAACACATAACGTGAGGTGGTGTAGTGGAATTATAGGATTCATCCCTATTGTCTTGGAAAACTAGTAATTAACATTCATGTATCTAGTTGTGTATAATTATTATATTAATACCTAAATAGTATTCAAATATGTAAACACTACGTGTTTATTAGAGACATTCCAATCCAATATATTTTGTTAAACATATAATCAACGACATAGTTCATTATATCTACAAAAGTGATTGCACTAATAGAAGTCAATGCTAAGTTC